>JAHZMV010003561.1:0-56511 GCA_027743765.1 Coecobrya sp. COE2
GTTTAACACATGTTGTACTTATATTTATTAATCCGTAACGGGTGCCATTCCTGTAACCGCAAGGCGGCTCTTGTTATTATTAATAATAAAATGATTAAGTTGGTATCATAACAGCAACTTTCCTTAGTGTGGTTGTATAATAAGCTACTACACATGTAACATTAATGAGTAGTTGATAGGCAATTTCATTTTTCATTCTTTCATGATTTTCCATTGATTACTTTCATTTCATTGAGCAATGAAACCGTTGTTCTTTCCTTGAGTAAAAAAATCGGTAGTAATAATTGTCCGCTACCGAGTGTAAAGTCGGTTGTATATTATACACATGTTTTACGTAGCAAAATGCAAATCACTTTACACGTGCTTGACATATTTTATTAATCATCCTCGCCATTATCTTTTTTACCGTCCCGATTATTACTTTCATTTGCATATAACTTATTAGTTCAAGCCAAATTCTTTATGAAAACTTTTTTTATTACTGGCTATTTAGCAATAAAATAGTGAAGTAGAGATATTAAATCCACGTTCCCTTTTCCAAACCAATATTACATCTCCAATAATAATACCATTCCGTAAATATATATATGAGCTATTAAATAAAGATAATAATTTTTAAATGAAATTCAGTCTGGAATTTAGTAGTGTGAGCGTGTATTTTTTTAAAGTTACATAAATTATTTTTATTTATTTTAAAAAGTGGGTTCGTAACTGATAAAAACGCTCCAACTCGCCACGGGAGCCATTTTTTTGTACCATAAAGAATAGGTTACATAACATCATTAAAAATTGAATAATTAAATTAATGGCTTATCAAAACTGACTGCTCTTTCAATTAGGAAAAAAATGTGTTTTGCAGCCCAACTGAAAAATAGGAAGACTCCAACAGCCAAAAGTTTGATGAACATGATGTTTTCACACAACAACTGCACAATAGAGTGGCGATTCGGATTACCTGACATCTTGTCATCGTGTGTTCCTGGCGTGGTGTGATGGTGATGATTCTTCCAGCGAGTCTGTATATATGCATTCATGATTATGTATATTATGTGTGCGACTTTTTTCATTTTTGTCCAACAGACAATTGACTATTGACAAAATAAGATATCAATATCAATCAACGACAGACAGAAAAAACCTTGGTGTTCGGTTCGCTCGCAGAGAGCATCTCTCGCACACACACTACAGCATTACCTACACGCATCGAAATCGAAATACATTCATTGTTCCTGTTATAGACTCTACCTGTTTATTACTTTTTTTCTGTTAAAAATTGTGTTCACCTATTTTCCATTAACTAAACAAGTAGGTATGTGGTGTGTATGCAGATATAATATACGCACATATATAATCACTATATCAACTATACTGATGATCATGATGATGCGCCTGCACACAAAAAGTAATATGCATGCCGTTGTCGTCCACAAAATACGCTTGCTTGCATCTGCTCCCTTAAGTTGGTTGGCTGTTGAATGTCCTGCAAGCTTTTCTGACTTGCAGAGAGGCTTTGCATGAAAATATCAAGCGCTCTCACCCACTCTCTCAGGTAAGCAAACAAGCAAGTTTTGTACTGCGACGACGGTAAAGAGAGAGATGATGCTCTGATGCTGCTGCGGTGGTTGTTGTTGTAGGAAAGAAGCGAGCCGATTTGCCGTGGTTGGTGGAGTGGAGAGGTGAGAGATAAAGGATATTATTATTATTATTATAAAGAGCAGGGAAAAAACGAGACGAGAATACTCATTTTCATTCGAGCAAACTCACGTTCTTCAGCATGCTTGGTTATACTCTTGCCGCAGTAATCGGCAGTGGCTCACGAAAACCTGACGATATCACAGAACAGCTCTCTTCTTTTTTTTCCTTCACACATTTACTTACACACGGATTTCGCGTGCATGAAAAAATATATATTTTTTTGGAAAGGCTTTTTCCTCAAGTCTTTGTTGCTCGTTGTTATTTTGTATATGGAAAAGTTTTATTTCGGTTGATTCGGGTGTGATTTCTCTGGAAAGGGAAAATATATGAGGTTTTCTGCAGAGTAATTTAAAAGAAAATTTTTAAGCGACCGTTTTTCATCGGTTTACTTTAATTGTGTGAGAAAATTTGGTTATAGCACACCTTGGTATGAATTTATGCATAAAGGAACATTGGCTTGATTCATTGGTATTTTCATGAAGAAAATTGATAAGCATTTCCTTGTAGAAGGGAAACTTGTAGTTTTCCAGGAAATAGTGAAAGTTAACAAGGTAGGCTGTTGACTCCAAAAATAGCTTGAACTTTTGAACGTTCCAGTGCTTGTGGGTTATTAGTGTGGCATGTTATATTACGTACAACGCACTTTGTTCGTTTCCACTTAGAACCAATTGATGATTATGAATCGAGGATAAGGACAAATACTTCGAATTTTTTAGTTTGGTTACCTCTCAATCAATCAAAAGGGATTAGTAGGTTAATGAAAGTCTAAGAGTTGTTCTCCAACCAAATACGTCTATTCAAGTGCCAAAAGTGTTGTTGACTTTTTAAAAATAATCTACCTAATAATATATTATTACAATTTGTTTACTGTCCGTTTTCCAATTGAATACCTATATGAACGAGACTGAAAATCATCAATTAAGGGATTAACTTTTTATCAGACAAGTAGAGCATTCAATTCAACTTGATCGACCACACGACGACATGATTGAGGAGATTATCCTGAAAAAGCTTGTTACCAACATACAACCACGCTTGTTTCCCAGAAGCGGTTTCAAACTATCATTATTACATCATCCGAACATATTGAAAAAATAGTCCAGAAGACTAAAGTTCGAAGAGAGAAAGTGTTCTCACATTTATGCAAAGGAATTCGTTCCTTTAATTAATTATCTTCACAAAACTTGCACACGCCACGACAAAAAAATATCATCCAGTGGACGATTATCTATATTTCTCGTTCGGAGAATTTTGTAATCAGCGAAAAAAATGTGCTTCTATTCCGTTTTTACGGAGATGTTCTGTCAGCCTGTGTAAAGCAAAAAAAAGAACAGACGAAATATATAACCAAGCAACAAAAATAGTTTTGAAACCAGTAAAAACATTTATACCTACTTATATTTTTATCAGCTTATGTGATGCTAATCTGTCTATAGGTACAACATTTATAATATCGTTGGATAATTGTTCCACGTTTTTTTAAAGTAAATAATATCACGCTGAGATACTATTAGTACACAAACAATGATGTATGCACGTTATATGAATATATATAAACTTTAATATCTTTATAATAATAATATATACGAGTGTGATCAATTTTATTGAGGTGTGTGTACTCACGCATAGTAGTATATTTTTAAATACATAAACTCTCACACGGGCTTTGATATCAGGAAAAAAAATGACATAGCATACAATCCACTTGGGTTAAATGTAAATGAATAGAAGTTTACACACACACACACGTTTATATACCTATTTATATCTTGTACTGTTTAATGTTTGTAGTGATATTGTTTTGCTACTACTGAAAAAAAAATTCGTAGTAATAAATACGTAGCCATTAAGGTTGTTGAATCTGATGTAAAAGGAGAAGCACTCTAGAGTGAAATTATATATTTTTTGCGGGCATGCATACCGTAATAGACGTATTAACTTGATATTTTTATAGTCTATCATGTTATGTGTTCGTTTTTAAACTGAGGATATACGATAGCGCTTTAGCTGTTATGTGTGAGATAACAATTTTTATGGCGATTTTACATGATTTGTTTGATGGATGGTTGGTGATGATGTGATGTGACGAGGAGGACACAAAAAGTCAGACAATACGACTACTGCGGTAACAGTAGCTGGATGAATGTTCACAAGTGAAATAGAGATTCTGGAAAGAGCTTGTAATATTTGTTGTAATAAAAGCTAATCATCGTGTCATTACAAATATTGAATGAGCAGAAGCAACTCTTCGTCTTGTAATACATCGGAGCAGCAGCGGCCTGTGTCTTACTACATGGATTTCTGTCTTGTAAGCTTGACAGTTCTTTACGAAGAAGAAATTGTGGAAAAAGGAAAGGAAACCCGTTGTACTTTACCGAGCGACGCAAGTTAGACGTGGTACATGATAGAAGAAGGAACTCTGTTATTATTATATTTTTTATCCAGGAAAAGTTAGCGAGTGCAATAATTGCTGGACAAGAGAGAGAGACTCAAGAAACAAGTTCGTGCTGCTTTGAGAAACAAATTGATTTTTTATGAGAAAGGGAACGAAAGGGATGTGAAAGTCGAGAGGGAGCTTCTTTTCTACAAGAAGCAAGCAAGCAGTTTATGCTCTTTACTGGTTTTGAGTAGATTTCTTCGTAAATGTGCCAGAAGCGGCAGCACCAAACAAACAAGTGGTTTTTTACTGCTAACACTACCGTTGCCACCAACGTAACCGCTTTTATAAGTATTATTATTGCTACTGCTACCAATCCAGCAGCAGCGATAACGAAGCCAGCTCTGTTTCAGATTGAGTTACGGGAACGCATGCTGAAAAATTGCTGAGAAAGAGCTGCAAGTTTGGTTGTGAGTGGGGCAATCGTGGACAGGAGAGTATAAGTTAAGTGAATCAGTTTTTTACGGATACCACTTAAGCTGTGGTGCTGCGGAGGAGAAGCGGACGGTTTTCGGGCCGTTCCGCTTTTTCGTGGCTCCCACAAACCGGGACTCAATGTCCTACCAAACGCCACATGAACATCGACAAAAAGTAAGCAGATTTTTTATATTTAATTAATTTGAAAATACAACTAATGGAATAATAATTAATTGCATCGTTTCTTCTTATTTGATGATCATTGGTTTTTACACATTACCATACAATTATGGAAAGGCATTTATAGCTTTATCGGACCACAATTGCATAGCTACACTGGTGGGATGAGTTTTTTTCCTTTTCTTCTAAAAATGGCGTGCATATAGCCTATAAACCTCCTCACAGAGTTGCCTGACAATAATGCAATGCACATTATTAGGCAGTCTGACTGATTACTATTTTTGACTGTCTGGTTGGCTCAAAGCCATTACATAATAATTACGTCTACGACTAGGTAGACTTGTACCGTATCATAAACGAATCACCCATTAAATCACCTGTCCAACCAGACTTTCTTTATAAAATGGCTTTTATTCACGGTGAATCTTCATCTTATTGTTATTGTACAATTGCAACTTGTACCGATAACAATCAAATGGGCTCTTTTGCGTAATGCGACTGCATACTGCGGGTGGTGAATAAACACTGTTGCAAAAAAGCCATCATTAGACTCTAAGCTCCCGACAATGCATTGAATAAGCAGAAGTGAGTGAATGACTCTCTATATACCCATTACCCACTTTTCTCTCTTCTTTTTTCTTTTGTTATTGCATTTGTTGTAATAGAAACGAATCAGTCCTAGTCGGTCGGTGGTATTTATTACCATATCGTACATCACTAAAGAGGAGCTATTAATGTTACCATATTTGTACAACTATTTTACGATGCAAGGGGCGCCACTTGCGCCAATTCTCTTTCTTAAATAAATCTTCCCATTAAATTAAGAGTGACATTCATAAGAAAATCCGTTAAGGGAGGATATTGAGATTTTGTTAAAGAATCATTTTACACGGATGTCTCAAAAAAAATATGTGCAAGCACAAGTGAGAGACTCAGCAGCAGCAGCAGTAAAGCGGGTGCTAAAGCCCCAGAGCGAATATTACAATGGCGAAGGTGAGAGAGCAGAGGCCAGAGAGTCCGAGGTAGCACGGCAAAGGTGGTGATGCTGCTGCTAAGATGATAATAATGGTGCAAGCAGGCAAAAGGAAGACACAGAGAGACAGAAGAAAAGAAAAAAAAGAGACACAGAATGTACATAAGATATTGTGCGTAAATAATAATAATAACAATAATAATTCAAAGGACCTTCTTTTCACAGCCATATTCCACAATAAGGAAGAAAGAATTCGTTCGTGGCATAAAAGTGAAGAAGTCAAGGAGCAAAAAGAAGAATCAACAGAAGAGAGAGAGAGAGAGAATCTCTTAAAGGTTTTTCATATCGGCATTTTCAGGTGTAATGAAATTTTATGACCATGCTGGGGCTGTAAAACATTTCTGTCTAATACTGGAAAAGGCCCTCCTACAGACTTTGGAATCTGTTTTGTTTTTTCCCGAAAATCTCTTTTCTTCCTTTTCATTGTGGAATAACATACAAACTTTTTATAATATGATGTTAGTTTGTAGCAACAGTCACACAACAGCTCTTAACAGATATTATTATTTCCTCTATTTATTTACCACTACTTCTGTCCATCTTGCCGTTCTGTAGTAAAGTAATGCACGAAAATATAAATATAGTATAATAAAGTACATCACATCAGCAACAACAGTGCTTATAGTAGTACTCACTTATAGCCATTAAGGTATATTAAATAAATAATGTATAACGCGCAGCAGCATATATATTCGGTGTGGTTCCTTATTCTTACTTTCATACGTACAAACAAACATCCATATATTATGCACACACATAAATAAGCAGAAGAAGAGACTTTGAATTTTTTTCCCTATCTTCCCATCTTCAGCAAGTGATGTTACTGCTGCTGCTGGTGGTATAAATGGACCATTATCCCATTACAATTCACAAAAATGTTTCCTTGGTTTCAATGTTTGTTGTTCAGTTATTATTATTATATTATTATTATTCATTCCCCTCGACTTACTTATTTCTTCGCACTCATCCTGGCATTTTCTCCATTGCAATCAGTCTCCCTCCACACACATCGATCTCATCCGTGTAGGTTAAAGGTGTAGTAGATATTATTGGGAGTAGTATAGAATGTGTACTATGTACACTCCATGGATACCTGTAAAAGTCCGGTAGAGCCACTCTTCTTCTTTTGCGCTCCTTTTCCTCACACTCTTTTAAATAGAATTTACCTTTCCTGATCTTGCAGAGAGGAGCGTTTGTTCCTTTACACGACACGTTGTCTTCATACCAGAGAGTCCAGAGAGAAGAGGCTCTGTGATAATTCATGTTATTTTGAGTGGTGTTAGGGAAGAGTGGAGACTCAAATGTTCTTCCAACATTGCGGACACTCCTATTCATCATCATTTCCCAGGTGACCATTATTAGAGGTCAGACAAACTACTACCACTACTACACAGAATGATTCTCATGAAGAGGCAAAAAGAGCTCATAGACTGCCAAAATGACAATAATAATGATTATATGAAGCCCTCAAACCTTTTCTCTCTCTGGCTATCCATAAGATACATGCACACACGGTGACAATATTATTCGTTCGTTCACAAAAATGCTTCTCTTTTATTTTGGAGCGACAAGAAGACACACGAACACAACTCAATCATCCTAAAAGTCCTCTTGTTCAAATCTTGAATCGTTCTTACCTGCATACCAACCAGCATGGTTTACTTTTGAAAGAGAAAAAAAAGGATGACAATAAGAGAGCCGGTCACAAAATAATTCGTTAAGTTGGCAGAAGCTTATTATTGGAGCACCTTTGCTACTTACTATACTGCTAGTAAAGTATGCTTGTTCTCTTCCCATCTCTCTTCTCTACCTCTCGGACTCCCACAAAAGAGCCACACCAGAGGATTCATTCACATGTTTCACCTTTGAATCCAACTAACCCGGACTGACAATATATAACCCAAAAGCCTTTTTTTCAAACAATTGGTCACTCCAATAATAATAACAATACAACTAACACAGAAAGATGCGCTCCACATTATATAGGTTCTCAAGAAACTTATAGGTAAGGAAACAAAGTGGAATGGACAGCGAGAGAGAGAGAGAGAAAGGAAGAAAAACGATGATATTCTGACAACCAAGTTAAGAAACAACAGGTACTCAAGCAACAGCGCTTATCCTAGAGTATAAGAAGTAAAGTGTTTATTATTACTGCCACCACTAAATATCTACTACACATGGTTAGCAGTATATTATTCAAGCAAACATTGTATTACTGCATAGGTATAAAGGCTGGTTTTAAAATTTTATTATTACAGATAGTACAGATTTTTCTGTATTGCCAGTAACACAAATAAATATGTGCAAACAGACACACACACACACGCATTCTCTCCGGTTCATGTCGTAACTTCAACTTTCCATTCTTCACAAATATCATCCTCATCATCACTCTATTCTATTCTCGTAAAACTTGCAATTCAAGTGCTTTACGATTGACCGTCTCGATAACACAATTTTTTTCAACATTCCAAAATCCTAACACGCATTTTTTATACCGGGGGATTGGGATTGCACACACATGCATCCACGTTTTTTTATTTGATATATTACATTACATAATACATTGTAGTGTATGAAAATGCTCGGTAACGATAGCTCAATATCATCACTTTGCTCAGCAAATGATTTATGTGCATAATTATGCAGCAGGATTCATTTTATCGCACTACTAGTTTTTACCCTTTGTCCATTTCCTCATCATCATCATCATCGCCATAAACATAGCAACGAGCATGTTTCAACAGCTCAGTTCACAAAACGCACGGCATTGTCGAGCGGAGAGATACCGGGACAGATTACTGTACTACATTTTTTTCTGTTAACAAGAACAGTAATGAATTTACCCTGAGAATCCGGCCATAATCAAATATGATCTCCCTTAATGCCATTTCACAATTGACTTATGCAATCTTCCTGGAATTCCAGCAAAACTTGTGTGCATTTTATCCTTTTTGTATGAAGCAAGCAAGGCAAGGGTCATTGGTGGTGGTGGTGTTGTTTTGTTAGCCGTGGCATTTGGGTGGTGGCTATAGAGAAAGAGATTTAGTTGAGTCATTGTTATTCTCAAAATCAAAAAAAAAATACAGTAGAAGAAATGTACAAGTAATATTTATATGGAAGGATGGACCCAAGGCAGAAAAATCCTTATGTTTATTCACAGTATTATTTCACCTGATACAATGATAACAGGAGAATAATTTTTTTTTGTCGTTGTGAATAATATGTACACAATTCATGTTGTGAGGAATGAACTGTGAGTGCATAACATACTATATTATTATTATTGCACATGGTCTTGTTACTGATCTTTAAGTAGTAAGCAGCACTTTCTACTACGAAATTATTGAAATGAAAAGCTGGTTAGCTGACGTATGTGATCGAGTCGCAAGCTCCCAACTATTTAACTCGCAACAACAACAGCAAATATCGTCATGTAAAGCAGCAGCAGCACAAGATACATTCTTGTTGGTTAATTTTATTTTCCTGGAACGACAGAAGCAAGCATTTTTTAAAAACGTACTTCAAGTATTTTTCTCAGGTGCTTCAGAAAAAAAATGAAGATGACAGGGAGTGAGGTGGTGGTGAATATAGTAACCAAACATGCATTACAAGCTGTATACACACATTCGTACAAGAATTGTAGAGGACGCACCTTTGTTTGCTAAATTGATTTTATATAATATTTCGTCTCCCTCTCTTTCGATGTTGACGTCGTCGTCACTTATATAACAGAACGGCAGGATGATAAGATTAAGACAAGACGCACACACACATGACTAGACAGTCCATTATTACACGTGTGTACCATGTAGGTATGCATGTAGATTTGTATGAAGGAATGAAAAGAAAAGCATGCATTACACAAAATTTTTATTACAAAAAATATGGAATAATAATAATAGAATGTGATGTGTGCGACGCACTTGTTCCTCTGTCTATATGTATATATTTATGGAGGAAAGAAATGAAAAAGAAAGATGAGCTTGTTGTGTTTGTACATTAACAATAAAAGATCGTTACATCATTCATTGTTGTTTGTATGTGTGGTTGAGAGAAGACGTAAAGAATTTTGTGATTATGAAGATGATGCGTATGGTTTTGTACGTATGATGTTCTCTTTTACCTTATTGGAAAGGACATTTTCGAATTAGTTTTTGATGAGTAGTTTTCATACCATTTTTTAATGTGTGTGTTAATGTTTTATGCAATGATTATGGCCACTTGCACACATAAACACGCCAAGACATAAAAACATGACCATTATCGTCACTATCATCATTAACATCCTCATCATCGTTTTTTTCCTTGTATGAATGTATGCATACCTGTGCATCGCTGATTTGATTATCATTTTAGGCTTAGATGACGAGTGTCAAAAATTCATCCTGTTTCCTCCAATTGTTGGCGGATTCAGAGGAACGGAAAACGTGAGTACGGAAATCCAACCATGGAATATTTTGACCTTACAAACTGCAACCGTAACCGCTTCCTGGTCAATATGAATAGAAAAATATATCAAAAATGCACACTTTCAAGCACATACGCTTCAGGTACGCTTGCATATTCAGAGTTGAGACATATATGGAAGGATTTTATTGGCTTAGAAAAGAGACTTACTTGGTCGATAGACACGGGCAATGTGTCCTTCTCCATTCTTCTGAGAAACAATCGCTAGCCAAATCAAAGTAACCATGAATTCATTCATGGATCTCATAGATCCACGCTAGTTCCGCCATTTGACAAACAAACCAGCTATTAGTCTCCACCTATTTTTAGACATTATGCCGTTTATTATTTGACGTCAAAATTTTTTTCTTATAAAATCACCTTTGCACTGTGTCACCAAAATGACTTGAGTTATTCTCGTCCAAAGTGTCATGTCATTATCGTTTACTGAACGTTTACAGCAAGTGTGTCTGTGTGTGAGTAGAAACGGATTAAAATGTAAAAAGGAAAAAAAAGAATGATTCAGCTAGCTTCTACGCCTCGGAAGAAGGCATAACGAATTTGTATACTAGTTTAGGATGCATGTCTTCCACATCACACCGGTCAGCGCAAAAGTGATGGAGAAGACACGATCATATAATATATCAATTACTAATTATCATAAGTCAACCAAACGCTTATTTTCACGTAATACGTGTGTACTTATATAATATGCACACACACTGCTGTAATCTGCAAGATGTTCGCCAAAGAAACATCTATAATATTACATTTCAACTGGTCGGGTTATGCCGTGTTTATCGTCATCGTCCTCAACAACAACTAACTCATGTCTACGTGCTCAGCGAGTGCACAATAAACTTGTGGACAAAAAAACCAACCTCTCTGCTTGCACAAAAGAACCAGTAAGCAAGTAGCGTTAGCAGTGATTACGCTAGAGTGAGAGAGGAGTTATAAGTACTAATTGTTGGTACATGAGGATCATTGGCTATTATATGCCTAAGTAATTTAATCAATAATGTGAGCGGTTCTCATGTGCGCACTTTGTACCTCTTTGCGCAAATCTCCTCCAGTAGTGTTGAAACTTTTTCTCAGAAAATGACCTTAGCGTGATTATCGATAATTAAAATTTCACGACGCGAACATTCCTTGTACATGACAGATGGACAAATAATAATTCAAGTGCTTTGCTTGAAAAATATTCGCCAATTACCTGAGTTGATGGTATGACGCTTTGTTTAATTTCATGTTATGCAGTAAATATATAAAGATAATGGCATAATCTATTATCTATTTATAGTACATGTGCGTACACATAGTTTCGCAATTCGGCATTTGGAAAGCAAAAGTTTTTTTCTGACATGAACTTCAATTTCCTGCATTTTTGTTTCATCTTATGTATTAGTTGATTTTCTAGGTGAAATATTTTCATTTCGGCGTAAGCAAGGCGGAGACACTACCTACTACAATCCTATCTTTGAGAGATAAAAAAAGGGAAAGTAAAATGTTGCATTGTGTCTCGCGGGATCATTTAATTGACATTCAATCATGTTATCTAATAAACCATAGTCCGGTAGTACACTAAGTAAACCTTACCAAGTAGGCAGCGATGCCGATGACGTTGGTCACGCTGATGGGCTCTGCCGGCTCGTTGGTGTTGAGTGCAATGCCAATGTCAATAGCTGTACATTATTATATAGCAGCAGCACAACAACAGCAGCACGACGCTGTGCAAAAGATAAAAATTGAAGGGCAGTGAAATGGACAAATAATTAACATGCACAAATCCTAAGATAATCTTATTAATCATTATTACAACAAAATAGTTTTCCGTGTTCTAAAACAGATTTCACAGAAAGTGTCAGTTGACCATGAACAAGAGAGGTGAGCGATGGAATGTCACGATTATATTACATTGCTTTATCAAATACTGAGCGTGTCCATTATTTTTACACCACATTACCATACACATAAGCATGTTTTATGTTATTTATTTATTTGTATACGAATAAAAAATAACAAAAGTACATATAACTACCTATCTGAGTTTATAAGCACTTGCGAGAGAGGTGTAACAAAACATTGTATCTTGCTTCGGATAAAGAATAAAGTTTTTAAAGTGGAGATATTCATCTTCACGGGGATAATGCATCATGCATGCATAACATAAAAAACAATCCTACCATCACTAACGTTTCGATTGGGTGACAAAAAACCCTTCCTTCCCTTTTCCTTCCTCCAGCGATTGTTATCAGAATGGTTTGTTGGAATGTTACTCTGAAGTTCTGAACGCCTCTCTCTCTAATCTGTTTATTCTCCACTCCACTACAAATACCTGAGCATTACTTATTCTAGATAGTATATAGGTTACCTAGTAGTAGATTCTGAAGATAAAAATGGTACATAATAATTGATTAGATGATACATAATATGAAATTGAAATAATAACAGAACTGAGAGAGAGATAGTGCTTATGCCTACTAATCTGTCTACTTCAAGTGATTCATACCGAAAAGATAATAGTACAAAATAGCAGCGATTCAGTCGTCCATTACACGTGGAGAGAGAAAAAACTGTTAAATATCCAGACTTGGAAGCTTTTTTTCTGTCCGGCCATTTGACCGACAACTAAGTGCTAAGATGTTCACGCAGTATTGTTTAGCAAATGAAACAAAACATTGTATGTAGCCGAGGAACATTGAGGATAATTTGAGGAAATTGAGGAAAACGCACGGCGTGACCATGGAAAACTGGGAAAACATTTGGTTTGGAACCACACGGTACGATCATATAATATTTTTTGTTCATCTTGTAATGCACTTACCGACACATTATATTTGACTTTGCAGTAGGTACTGTAAATTAAATAAATAATGTATACTACAACAACAACAATTACATATAGAAACTTTCTTTTCGAATAAGTCGATGCCCATTACTGACTAGAAACTCTGGCAAGTTAAAGCCAGGTGGGGATGGATGATGTGCATGTAAATATGCCATTCTAGAGAATTATGCATGTCCAATAAGAGGGAGAGGTATAAAGGGAGAGCCTTTGAAAAGTTCATAATGGCTAATACGGTGCGCCTCTCTGTGATAATTGTTTGTTCAAACAAGGTCTCTTAATGCTTGTTAATTGACCTCTGAAGAACATACAAGAAAACTCTTCTCTGAACTTCCAAATGCGCATCCTATCTTTAATGCTTTCTTTTGGATAATATAGGAATGCAAGCATTGTTTCTTCACAGAAATTCCTATTCTCAGTATATTAATTCCTCTTCGTATTGTTGAACCATCAACGTCACTGCTACACAGCAATTTGGACAATTCAAACAGTTTCTCAGAAACTATTATGCAATGCGGATTAAATCATAACACTCTTATAAGTGTTGTCACAGAAGGTCAATTATCTTAAATGAATTGGAAATTGGAACTGTCAATGTACTACTTGAGAATTTCTTGTAGTACGTGAACCAGGATTAGAGTTCATCATGTGACGATTACGCTTAAAAAGCATACCGTTTGGTTGACATAATCATTGTGTAATTACTGGCAACTAGGACGTCAGTGGATTATAACAAACTTGCCAGTAGTTCTAAGGCCACCAAGAAGGCTGTGAGGTGGCGGGGTCAATGACAAAAAGCGTTTTTATTGTGTAGCCAGTGACTTATGGCAAGAAGTAAACTTCTGTGTGTAAAAGCAACCAACAAATCCGGATGACAACTGATACAACAACAACGAAAGCTACATATTTTGCCTTGTTGTATGCAAAAAAGACATGCACATGCATGCACAAAACACAATGCCTGTAACATTGATAAATTAGCATTACAGGAAAAATTACGATCAGATCTGTCAGAAAAAGCAAATTTTCCAGCTAAGCCTGTAGAGATTACAATCTTAACATAAATAGATGTCAAGTCTTTTTCTTCGATGTACAACTGGTGACTTTTCATCTTCTCATGCTATTCTTTGGCCCTGGTGTGCTTTTTTTTATTTATTTGCAAGCGACACTCTTTCCTTTATTCTCTTGCAGACACGGAGGGATGAGCTTACACGAAAATATTATCAAGCTTTTGAAAAGCACAAAGAGGAATTGTGAAAAATATCATCAGGGTATGGCAAGGTGAAAACATTTATTGTCATTTTAAACGCAAATAGTCCATACATTATATTTTAGGGTAACTAAATCTTAATTGTAGAGAAAAGAATAACAGAAAGCAGACAAACGGGTCACCTCACTCATTGTCTCCTTAAGAAAAAAATGCAGACAATCCATATTGTAAGATTTCAAGATGCATTATCATTCTTATTATTATTATCATCATACTTTTTTTCTATATTATTTTTATTGTTATTCCTATTATTATTATTAATCTCTATATGTATACTGGTCTGTTCTCTGTTTTCCAACAACTGCAATGAAGGGAATGCATTTTGTATGGTTTTAAAAAAACAAGCTGCCATGAAATATGGACATGGCTGTGGATTTTTTTATTGCCAACATTTATCATCAGCCCCATAATATTCAATATATATTACGCGTATTATCATATTATTTATTTTCAAGTAAGCGACTGTTGTTGTTCACGTAGGTATTATTGTGATCTCTCTTCTTCTCTCGCCCTGGCTGGTAAATTATATTAGATTTAAGATGATGCGATGCGCTAGGATTATTAATCCAGGAAGGAGTCGAAGATTTATGTATGGAAGAAGGAACATGACTCCCTCGTCGAACAAGACTATATCACCCTAATCCAATATGAATCTAATTGACTAAAATGCAAAATGATTGGTACATGATTTTTTTTCTTTCTGTGCGACCGTCTATGTCTGCTTGCCAAGGTGTGTATGTGTGCATTATGTGGTGCATCATTTTTTATCGCATCTGTCCACTTTTCTGTCTGATGCAGGATTAGCAGAAAAGAGTAACGACGGAAAACTGGTATACCTAATCGGCAGAGTGTTATTATTTATTTATTTTTTATTATTACACATTGTATAGTAAAAGCTGTAAATATGTAGTAGTGCGGATCATTACTTGTGTAACTACTTAGCTAGCAGCAGTGGCCTTATACACATTAGTAGCCGGAGAGATGGTCTTTTTTGCTAAGGATTTTGGTTTTGGTGAGGTCGTCTCTTTCTACGCCGATTTTTCTACTCATTTACCACTTTGTTGTTTATTTAATTTATTCCTGCCTCATTTTACAATGACAAAGCGGATTACATAGTATCAAGTATGCAAATTTAATGAGTTGCAGTTTTCAAGACTTCTTTCTGTGCGGATTAAGCCGTCTCCATCTAATTTCTGAGGTTGACTGAAAATCGTGTATTTGGTGTATCTGCCTGCCTGCCTGCATGTGTGTGTGCGATGATGTGACGCGATCACACACACCAGATCACATGAGAGAAAAGAGAGAAAAAGGTGAGGTGCAATTTGATTTGCAGGGCAAGAGACATCATCGGCAGATGATGAACACTCAGACGAAACGGACAGCTTGTTTCTTGCTGCTATAAATTTCAAAGTGGATTCATAATATGCCGAGAGATGAAATATGTGATTTGGGAGATTGTCATGACAACAGTCTTGCACGTCTCTCTTTCCCCTCAGCAATGATTCTGATGATTTGCAGCAAATTGTCACTGTAAACGCCAAAGGGCAGCTTTCCCGGTGCTTGCAAGAAGCAAGCACAAATATAATAATATGCAGAATGAGAGATGTGCTTGTGCAAGGCTTAATATCAGCTTAACAGTACTCTGGTACTAGATGACATCAAACGGTGCTCAATTGTTCCATGCAGACTTGAGTGCGTCTACTTGTCTCTGCTCTGCTGTGAATAGTCTCGTCGTCACATTTAATACACTTTTCATTATCATCATTAAACCAGTCCGAACTAGAATCATAACTGAGGTGGTTTTAGATTGGGTATCCATTCAACGAGAGCTTTGACACAAAAATCTGAGCTAAGAAACATAAATATATATAATTTTGCTTTTACATAACTTTACAACTTGCGTGCAACAAGCAAATCAGGTTGGGCTTCAAACTCCATTACTTCAAACTCCATTACTTCATACACAAGAGAATAATGTTACTTTAATAAATCTGCATTTGGGCGAAAATGTCACGCCTGATTTTTCGAATTCTATTTAGTCTTCACACTATTTCATCAAATTCTCTAGTGGAATAGTTTATACAAAAACAGTAAATATAATTCGATACTTGAATACAATGAAAATAAGTTGTTTGTAGTCGAGTTCTATTCTCCTGTCTATTTTTTTCATCTGGTTTGGTTTCATCCTTAATTATCAACAAAAGACAGCATGGTAAGCATGTGTGCAAAAGGGAGCAAAGAGTAATGCGCCTTATCGTTGATCTGATGATTTAAGATAAGGTGATATTTGTAAATACACGTAATATGAAAGTGTGTCTGACCGGATTTAACATAATTTTATTATTATATATTTTTATTATATGCCCTGGCATCACTTACAACTACGAGTATAGTGATTGATTGAAGCAATCTGGCTTATCATTAGTCACTGCTGTTCGAAACGATTATAGATTTCGTGGAATAGTTTGGCTGGTAAAGAACAGAAAGAGATGTTTAGGTACACCGCAAATAGATACATCAACAATCTACATGCGTCATATTTTTCCGCAGCAGTGCAATTTGAATTAATAAGGCACGAAGTTTTGTTTATGAGAGGCCCTTATCGGAAAGCATTGCCTGTCATTATCATGCCATTCAAAGTTGATGGGTTTGAGAGTAGCTTTATTGCGTTATAAACTTTCACAGACGCTTATGCAAGCGGTATTTAAAACACAATACTTTTGCAGCTTAGTTACTATACTTGATATTATTATGTAATGTGTGTGTGTACCTGAAACTTGATAAAGAAATATATATTATTATTGCAAAGAGCAAAGTCAAGAAAATTACACTAAAAAGCCATGTCCACAGTCAAGATGTGTGTGGTTTCGGTTACCGAATCCAGTATTGCAGGAATGTTAGAGGTTATTGCATTGTTATGGCTTTATGATATCATCCCTCATATTAGAGTAATATAATATACCCATACATACATTTCATCTTTCGAGCACAATGTCTAAAGCTAAAATGGTCAATTGAAAAAAGATGAAAGCCCGGTCGGACTGGTCGACACCGTACGATTTTTGTGGACAATTCATTAGAAATTCACGACAAAAAGTATCCGGTTCGGCCCGTAACAGCTTCTCGTTTGCCACAAACCACCCCCATGACACTTCTTTGTTAAGCCGCAACCGGCAATGAGATGTTGATATTCAATGGTCCTGTATAACAATACATCAAACAAAAAAACAAGCGCTACTTTATACATGTTTGATCGCAAAAGAGAAGCTTCAATTCATTTTTTTTTGTTCCTTCTCTGATCCATTGTGTTGTGTTGTTTTTATATACCCATGTATCATGTTGTACGTATTATTTATGAAATCATTTGGTGAATTCTCTGACAAAAACTCGTCTCCTCATTGGATCCTCTCTTTATAAATGCAAGCTTACTTACACATAAACAATAAGTTCGGATTGCAGTAGTCTACCTTTCAATCAGAGAACACCGAACACATTATTTTGCTTTCTTCATTGGGCAATAATTTTTCATTTACTATTATTTGCCCAAGTCGTCTGTGTCCACATTTCAGAGAATCCGTTGGCTTTTGTGTTGAGTTAAAGTTGTCAAAAAAGAGACCAGACTTGAATGAAGTTTTTTTTTCTGTCTGAAAAGGAAAAGTATGCAGTTCCTGCAGACGAGATAAGAGTAAGAGATAAATACTTTTTATGAGCTCGCTTCATCTTTCATTAGTAAGCCCTATATCCTGAAGGGCTCTTCCGATCATGATATCATTATGAAGACGACGATTGAGAGAAAACCTTTCCTTTATTAGTTGCTAATGTATTAATTTGTAGGCATGATGATACAATGCTCATAATTGGAAAAAAATTTTATGGGGCCTGTCGTAAAGGAAATGCGCTCCTTCTCTTCATTTCCTTCAAGTCATATTTTGTCTCCTCAGACCCACTACTGCTTTGGTCATCATCGTGGTTGTCTTTGGAGACATTATTTAGTATACAGCAGTTATGTTATGACTGTGAGGCACACTGAATGATTATGTTAATGCTTATACCTACTACACTACAGCAACGGAAGCCAAAATGGTACTTGAAAAGTAGCTGCCGAGAAACCAAAACCATGTCATTTTACAAAAAAGACGACAATATGTGCATACCATGGAAGCGACTTCTTCAAACAAGTAATAGACGCATCATCATCATAGCCAACAATAATACATGTAGGTACTTACATAATTGTATGTATATTATCAACAATACGGCAAGACTTGCATGATTACAACTGCAACTGCTGCGGTCGTTGTATAATCATAATCTGACCCATCACCTTATCTTGGGGTAATCATCATTTTCTCTATCTCTCTCTCACTGCTCGTGGTCTACAGTTCGTTGTTGTAACAATATACCTACAACAACAATATATTATGTACAATAGATTTAACTTGCTATCAAGAAGGCACAAGGCACGCCACCGCCGCCATCCAAATAAAGAGACACTACTAAAACAACACAAAGACGTCATCCTCCTTCTCCATTTTGCTTATCTCTTTATTTCTCTCCTTCTCTCTAACTGACTGCCTGAGAAGAAAAGGTGGTGGTGGTTGAAGGGTGAAGAAGA
Organism: Coecobrya sp. COE2; assembly: GCA_027743765.1. Classification (NCBI taxonomy): domain Eukaryota; kingdom Metazoa; phylum Arthropoda; class Collembola; order Entomobryomorpha; family Entomobryidae; genus Coecobrya; species Coecobrya sp. COE2. The sequence continues at coordinate 18,942 of JAHZMV010003561.1, forward strand.
GTAAACTGTACCAGAGAGCTCCTTTCTCTTGTCTCTTCTTCCAAAAAAGCTCAATAAATCCAACTCCTTCTTCATGCATCAACATCACCAGTGGACACTTCAACTTTTATAAGTTTTTAGGGTCCTTTCCTCATTCATATTTATTATTTTTAAGAGAATGATCACATTTTTTTCCTAGACAATTACAAAGTTATCGGTGGACAACAACAGGCTCTCTCTTTCTTTCTTAATTTTTTTATAGAAGGCAACACAATGTCTGCATTGCATCTTTTAAAAAAATTCTTTTTTTGTACCTGTGCATCTCAACATTTCAAATATTCACCAAAAAAATCTACTACTAAACTGCTGAAAACCTATAGATTTTATGGTACAAGGTACATCCATCGTCTGCCCCACTCACTTTACATACCAGAGAATTTTTGGACAAATATGTTATAGTGGCATGGTGGTAGCGGTGGTCGTTTTTTTCTTCTTCTCTCTCTGGAACTCTACCGGCTTATATCGTTGCGCGCTCCTCGGTGCTGACAAAAAAATGATATATGGGGACCCTTCGGAGCTGGAAGAAAAATGGAAACTGAAAATTCTTCCTTTTTTTCCTTCTTTCCTGTCCATGCATTTCTCCAAATAAACCGTTGTTTTCGTTGTACAAGCAAATAAATGAGTCCATAATCATATTATAAAAATGAGAAAGGAAAAGTCTACAGAAAGAGAAACAAGCAACATCATCATACACATATTCCAAATATTTATTGCTTCTTGGATGTTATTTTTTTTCCTGACTGAATGCCTGCTGCCACTTCACCTTTAGCTTTATTTTTATCCCCTTGAAAATTATCATGATGATTATCATCACCATCACCAATGTACCACTAACCAGGCAGGCATAGCCCAACAGCACCAACATGTTATCATCGGCTTTACTCTTTTTCTTTCGTTGTCGTTAACACAACGCGACTCTTTATGCCTATTGGCATGATGGCCAAGCTGAAGCTGATAAAACGAAGCTCGAGAGTTTTCATTCAAAAGCAATCTGACTCTGTATGGTTCCTTGGAAAAAAAGCATTATATTCACCGACACTTATGCACTCACCCAGAGAGCCAGAGTGAGAGACAGAGGCCAATACCGTGTGTTTGGTTATTGGTAACAGTTTCAGATACTCTACTGCTGTGAATCGAATTAAAACTTTTTTTTCTCTCAAACAGTTAAGCCCTCAGCCTTGGGTTGTGAGGTGAATTTTGAATCAATTGCTCATCACCATCACCAGAGCCACCATTGAAAGGGGAATTTGAAAATAAAAAAAACTAGAAGAGATAAGCATGGAGTGTGATGCGTGGAGTATCTGTGTGATGATGAGCCCAAGTTTTTTTACAAGGTTAAAATAAAATAAACGGAACTGGCATACCCACCGAGCATAAAATTATTGTGATGTACACACAGCAGCAACAGCTTTTTCTCTTTTCTTCTAATCTCTTATATAATATCACCCGAGCATTCATTCTTTTACATTTTTTTGTTTTCAATTTTTTGGCTATTGAAAGTGACTGGGAGAGAGAAGACCCATTGACTGAAGTCTGGTCATAACTGCTTGACTTTTACTCTTGTGTCTGCGATATGCCTGCATCAAACCACGCGATGATCTGTATCCGCTTCCTTTTACTTTAGATAATAGGATCGTGAATAAAAATGGATATTTTTTTTACTAGCGTTAGCATACTTACATATTATACCCACATAAGGACCTTAAACAGTCAACGTTGTTGGTGCCGATGTTGTTGTTGATTGTTGGAGAAGCTAGTGCCGTCATAAAAAAATTAAGAAAGGAGAAGCCGAAGAGATTTTTTTTGGTTGCACCTCATCCAGATGTTATAATATAAAACTAACAAGCTATCACCTTTCCCTATTATATCCATACTTTTATTATTGCTTTTTCTTTTTTTTCTCCCTTTTCAACTGGAATTAATCTGACATGATCCTCATCTCACGGGCTTCATTGTTGTTGTTGTTGATACTGCTCATAATATTGCCTTTGCCTCTATAGTAGTGTTATGATCTTTCCTATCATAAAAAAAGGTTATGAAGGCTTCCGCTGATGCTACTTGAATGAAATGTTTTGAACAAAATTTTTAATTCGTACCGACAGATTTTATTATGCTGCTGAGATGAGAATGAGAGAAAGAGAGGGACCTGGCGTAGCTAAAAGTTCTTTACAGCTTATCTATCTATACCTGTGTGTAATAAAAGTAAACACTTTTATAAATATATGTGTATACTTCATTTATTTTTTCCATTTCACTCACTTCCCTTTTGTCCAATGCCTAATTTAACGTAAAATCTTATCAAAACAAAAATTAGTACACCTCTTTTTTTATCCTGCTGCTATTATTGATATTAGTTAAAGCGTGTATTTACTCTCAAGAAATTTGTACTGTGCGGACGGTAATTCCAAGCAGGAAAAGGATGATCGCTAATAATTCGTTATTCCAGGATAAAAAAATGAATTTAATTTAAAAAATTAATTTTTCAAGTGGGAAATGAGGGGGATAAATATTTACAAAATTTTGAAAATTGGGAACAATGGTACCGTTAAATTTTTGTGACTTTGAAGCAAAGGCTACATGTACATTACATTTTGTTACCTGCACACACACATGACAGGCAACAAAGTTAACTTTGATAAAAAAATAAAACGACAAGAAGAAGGAAATCAAGTATGTGAGTGGTGGCTGTGGAGTCAATGAGATGTACATCTTTAGACAGTTTTGATAATTGATAAGACTCTACACCACCGCTGTGTAGTCTTCGTTGATTGTGTGCAAGTTAATCAGTACGAGGCCCCTCCTGGCCCTCTGCTCGGACTGGTTGGAGAGATAGAAAGGATGATGAAGAAAGAGAAGATCAATGTAGCTGACAACCCTTTCCTGTGTACCTTTGTGGTAAGACAATAGAATGATGCGTACCTACATGACGCGGTGCTTTATGTACCAATGTCGTTTACATTGTACTCCTAAAAGGCTCATCTCATGTTCAGGTCGTTATAAAGGCATACTATACATCTATTTTATACCATTATAAACAATAGCAGTTTACATTTTTCTCTTCTCTCTCCCTTCTCATCATCTCATTCCTCTTAAGTAACACAATTACATCTTCATTGGAGCCATCAACTTGTAACAGGCATCCGGTCTTGGATTAGCAGCAGCAGTCACAAAAATGTTTATATATAATGATAATAAATTTTAAAAGAATACTATCAACTCTTGCCATCACCAAACAACAGGAATATCATAGAGGTGTATTTATATGCATATTAGACAAAAAAACATGTACTGATTGTGAATGAGCAGCAGCAGCAGCCACTACTACTCCTAACTAGGTAACCACGTACTTATCTCTAGGCACATTATTACACAGTCGTCGTACACATTAAAATCAGTCAGCTAGTCCGTCACTCGCATCATCATCATCTTAATTCTGTCTGTTGGGGGTGCTGTTTGTTGTTGTCTCAAGTAACTGTGCTATGAAAAGGTCACACGTTATAAATATGAAATGCCTTTCACGTCACCAACATCTAAAAGTATTTTAATGAGCTGAATGAATCCTCCTTTCAAACAAATAGGGCTCTAAAATATGTACATAAAGTGAACTATATGAACATGACTATTGGCTAAGGATAAAAATAAGAACGCTGATGCTGCTGCTGTTGCTTTTAGAAAAAAAGGTGTTTCTTCCTATTTATAATAATTGTTGTTATGCCAGGGCCATGGAGACATTTTAATTGACATGACACATAAGCATCACTTGAAAAAATCAGGAAGGGTAGTACAAGATCTGCTGGGTCAACATCTTAAATCTCTCTATTCTTGAAGTTTTTACAGTTTTTTTGTTACTCTATGTCGTTATTATTATACTCTTACCTGTTTTTCAGAAAAGGTAGATACATACATGTCCAAATCGGTCGATTTTGTCAACTCATCTCTTTCGCCCTTTTATTCTGTGTGGATGAATGAAGGTGAGGAAAAATGTGAAGACAAATTTTTGCTACTAATGTCATCAACATTCATGAAAAGCCGTTTGTGAAAAAAAAAGTTTCAACATAAATTCATGACATCTACATAAAGAAGATCAAAATGGCTGCTGGAGTGTTAAATTTTCTACTTTACCTACTTACTTTATTGTCTTTACCGTAGTTATAAATCATCGGTTAGAAAATTTGTCATTCAAATAATTCAATAAAACTCGCATCTTTTATTCCTGTTTAGTATCATATATTCTACCTGGAAAAAACGATCGTCATGCTTTTTTTTTCATTTAACCCTTTTTATATTTTTTGGCTTAGCCTTGTATAATCTTAATTGTCATTTTCGTGCGGTGTGAATAAACAATTGGATAAATATTAGTAGGCACTACATTAATAAAACGAGAGAAGTGGAAAAAGGTTTTTTTCCTTCTTCTTCTTCTCAAGTTGCATACCAAAATAGTAGCTGTTACGTAGAAGAAAAAAAAAGTCCAGCAGCAGCACCGCCACCACCACCGGTACGACCATTTTTTTTTCTTCTGTGGAGGGACGATAGTTAAAGTAAAAAGAGGGGACATATCTCTCCAGCTTTTACTTGAGCTTGTTTGGTGGTGGTGGGATTGATGAGGATGATGCGATGTGATGCGCTGCTGTAAGTTGTTGTGCGCGCTACTTACTTTGTGAATTTATGTATACAGATAGAACACAAGAGATTGTCTGATTTATATGTCTGGAAGGTAACACTTTTGAGGTGGTCTTCTTCATCCAAAGGGTCTTTTTATTCCCTTTGCGGAAGAACACTTCACAGAGACTCCCAAAACGAAAGTCATTATCTTTAGTAACATTGTTAAGCAAGTAACTGTGAAAAACCTTTTTCCACTAAAAAGCTACTGGAACATCATAAAATACGTGCCTCGCTTGTTTATTCCTCTCATTCTTTTCTTTCTCTATCATAGTTCCAGTATACCTTCACACAGGTAGTAAGAGATCTCTCTCTCTCTCTGCACATAATAATATACACACGCACACTCATTCACTTTCAAGATAGTAAAATATTACAAGCATTCTTTTTTCTGTCCCTAAACACTAAAACTAAATACAAATACTACACAAGCATCATCATTCAGTATATAAATGGCTCCTTAAAAAGATGTTATATTATGCGCCCTTCTATTTATATGAATGTATGTATAAAAATATTTTTTTATGAATTGTTATTTGGTTGGTAGTGTGGAATGCCATGCCATGTTTCTGCTGCGTAGATTATAGCATTTCATTAAATTACAGTGTTCCACCACAGGCATCATCGCCTTTTGCTATTTGAAGATTAAAAGCACTGCTGCTAACTCATTTCTACTTTGAGCTAAAAGTCGCCTTTAAAAGCTGCAATTTGACTCGTTTTATCGTCATACTTGTCTTATGAACGCGATAGGAGTTATGTTGTACCTTTGTACGAGGAAACGGCGTTAGGAATGATGACGGTGATGATGACGATGATTGGAAAGCAAGTGCGTTAGTGTATGTAATTTGAAATATTACCTCTCAAGTGCTCATTGCGCATTTTCCAAGTATTCCACAAGAGCGTAAGCAAATATTGAAAATAAATAGACTCAAGTGGTCTCTATATTTCTAGCATTGTTCGTTCAACAATAAAAAGATTCTTGGACGTAGCTCCTTCTCTTGGATAAAATATTTATAGTAAAAAGTTTTCCGAGTAGAAGACATGGCCGACGTAGTTCTGTTTGCCTTCTATTTCCCATTGACATTTTACCAAGAAACTGAAAGTGAGCCATGAATTAATATCACATTAGCATCTCTAGGAAATGTTCATGTGGGAGTGAATGGGAGCTGGCCTATTTTTTATAAAGTTTTTTTTTTCAATTAACAAATTAGGCAAGTAGTACGGTGTATACAAAAGACAAGTACTATGTTCCTGTAAATTATTTGCACATGCATACTATTATGGGATATGAATGTGTGACATGGTTAATAAAAAACGAGATTTTCCAATGATTTGTGTGCATTACCCACTCTTACAACATGTTTGCTTGTTTAGTTGAGCTCAATTAACCAGTGAAATATGGCGTGAGAATCTTTTTTCCATGGAATGAGTTGAAGTGGTCTGATGGTATGCAGTAAAAATATAATGTCGCACAACATACCTATAATATTATAACCTGATGAAAATGTAAGGTCTACATCGATGTATGTGCGCTTGTAAAAGTAAATCTTACCTGGCAATGCATAGATAGATGATCAGGATGATATTGATGATATGTACCTGAAGAAGGATGAACATTCGTCGTCCCGGTCTCTTTTCGACTTTGGTTGGTGTACTAAAAGAATACAGCATTTATTATTTATTATTATAGCATATGTAGGTACATACATCGTTTTGCTAGCACTCTTTACTATTATTATTATTACAATCCCAGGTCAGTCCAAAACTAGCCGAGATGGACTCTTGAGGGGTTCGTTAGGTTTGAAAAGTTATTGCTATTTTATTGTTGCATGAATTGGTTAGGTCAACTCGTAGCTGTTGGACCACGCATGCATGTTAGTTTTGTATTGTGCACGTTTCCATTCGGAAACAAGAGTACTCGGTGTGTGTTCACAAACACAGCGTATTATAAAGTCAGCATACCTTTATCCTGTTCTCAAAGAATATTTTCACTTGTTTCTTCTCTCCTCCACTTTTTCACGGGAGGTTCGATTCCCTTTCGTGAGGGAGCGAGGTACGAAGATTAGGAGTTCATGTGAGAAGGACATATTAATCAGGGATGCTGTCCAGTCGAACTTGACCAAAATTGTATTTTTGGTTGTCCGGTTTATTGCAATCCCAAAGCAAACATGTAGCTGTCGGTGATCATGATGCCCGTTCATGAAGACAAGGTGATATCTTTATAGAGATTATTTTCATCGAAAACCATCCTTAGTCCAGTTTATGTGGTTGATGCGATCAGTGAATAAAAATGGAGATGATTGCATGTAGTTGACACGAAGAATGCGTGTTTCAATCAACCATTAGTTTGAGTGATTGCGGTAAAGCCGATACTTTTAAATTTCTCATTTTAATTAGAAATTACACCTTGCATCATCACCATCTTTACACTTTTCACAGGTTAGATGGCCCTTTTGGGTCTCGTAAATATTATAGTTAGCTATCTGGGTCATTAAGGTCGAATCTATATTCCTTTAAAATTATACCAAGGTATTACAAGGGATTAGCCTGTAAAAATTTAAATTTTCACTTTTACATTATTGCATGAAACTTGTAGATTGCATTATATCAAAGGGATGTGTTAAAACATTTACGCCCAGTTCACCTGCTGAAATATTAATACAATACAAATTGTCATTCCAAGCCAGTCCGTTGTTTAATCGAGTTGAATATTAAACATGAATAAAAAATGGCATTCTGCAAAGATATTAAATGTGCGTATCCCATTATCATTCATTACTCCCATTGTGATTTTTCAAAGAGACCACACACGTTTTACAAGTCCCCAGAAATTCAAACTTCTTGCAAGATTATTGCACTTCGAGTAGAATTCCAAAGAATTGATGAAACGGGTCATCTTATGCACCTTCATGGCTGCTTCATGTCCACGTCCACACGTTCATACCAGGGTACTGATAAATTAAACGTCGACACACTTAAGATTTAAAATTCCCAATAGAATAATTCAATATATTTTCCTGAAGGAACAAAGGAAGTGGTGAATGTTTTTTCTGGGAAAGATGTAACAATGAAATATAATTTAAAGGCGAGCGAGTGAATTTAATCTTTTGTGGGCAGTGGACCACCATCACATCCAAATAATATGTAATGCAAGTAATAGTAATCAAGGTGCATACGTAACCGGAGAAGTTATTTTGTTTTCTTTATATCTCTTTTGTACTTTTAATCTACTCCCGTCCAGAGACAAGGATGATGATGATGATGACAGTTAATAATAATAAAGGGTCAACCTCTCGCGTTTCTTGACAAGTTATGTATATCAAATGGGTTGGGAGTTGACTTTTTTAGAGGGAACACCTCAGCGATCTGAACCACGATGGGATTTCGAAATCCTTTATTATTATTGCTAACTACTGTCACCTTCATTAATATGAGCCTTGGGTACGCACACCTTACCCACATGATATCATAACCTTACATGCATTTCTAATGGGTGTCCATAGAAGAATGTAAAAGAATTTAGTGATAACAGAGGAGATAATACGCTGATAAATGTAACGCTACTACTTAATCCGTAGTAGTGTAAGGGATATTTACTAAACAAGCTTATTATGTGTTACCCATAATAATAGAAAATAAAGCAGCAATTACACTTGAGACAACCTACTACATAATCTTCCAGTCCGACAGCACAGCGTCAAAAAAAGTCAAGAAGAGATGATCTTGTAATCTTCATCGCATCCCGGGCTGGGAATGCAACTCTCATCAGATCCTCTTCAGATGCCTGATTTAAATTCATAAATGTGTGCATGTGCTTAATATAATAATAATAATAAAAAATGCGTGTATGTAAAAGACCTAAGCTTCAGTTTGTGGTTCGTACTACTCGCTAATATTATTCTGAAGAAGCCGGTATGAAGATGATACGGGAACGATCAAGTAGTCGCTTTTTTGTTGTTTTGATCAAAATGATAAAAATCAAATGAGACAGGGTAATGATCTTGAATATAACATGCAAATAATTGTAATAAAACGTCTTTACTCAATATGCTTGCACACAACACGCTTCAGTTTTATTGCTGTTTTTCTCTCTATACAACCTACCTATTTGGCTACACTGATGCTTGGGTTAGGTACTTGGGTACATAAAATGGATACCTAAAGTAATAATAATAAATGCATCAGTAGATGAGATTTAGTTATAACTGGAGTTTGGCTTGTTCTCAAAATCCTTCTATCTGTCTTTATTGAATCAAATGACCAAGGCTGGGACACTTTTTTTCTAGAAAAGACAAGTTAAAGTCGACAAAAACTGCGTAATTGGATTGGATATGAATGTACGAGCCAAAAGCCGTAAATGAGACGTGTCTAAACCTAAATAAGCTCAACATTTTATGATGCCACCACCGCGCCTCTTTTGACAATGCTTTTTTCGTGATATAATTAACAAAGAATATCCCCACATTAGAAATAATGTCTAGTCAATCAGTATAAATTTTCTGGATCAAATTGCTTGTAAATGCTTGTGTAAAATGTTTTTCGGGAGTAGATGATCAAAAATGAAGGGAAGAAACAAGACGTTAACGAGGATGAATGGTATATAGAAAATGTACAAGCTGCAGTAGGTAATATACCTACATAGATGGATGCACGATTTAGTCGTTTTAATACAAGCTCGGTTTAAATTAATACGATGATAATGATACTTGAGCCCTCCTACGGTTTCGAATTTCGATGATGATGCTATCACTCGATCCGCTTGTTAGATAATATAAAGTGACACTGTATGTCTTTCAATGTGGTTTGCTCCTTGCTTTCTAACTAGATGCATTTGAAAGTGTCAGACTGGCAAATCAAGAACATATTTCTGGTACGTTTTTTTAAGTTTAAAAAAATGACTGTTCTTGTTCTCTATCTACTGGTAAATGTCAAGGAGACAAGTAATCTTAAACTGCTGTTCGCTCCCACAATAATAAATGTGTACGGTAAATATGTAGCAGAATGTAGCAAAAATTCTCTGGGTCTGATTGCCAGAGTACCGATTAATGTGCATAAAATGAAAACATGTTTTTTTTTTGTATTTGCCTGAATATACATCAGTTAGTAGTATAATATTTAAATCTGCAGAAATATGATGTCTCTGCTTATCTGCCTTCTCGCTGTAAAGTTAAACTACATCAATGCATTTATTTATTTGCTTAGTAGCACGCTATTTCAACGTGACAAGAAAAAAAATTTCGTTCCTGAAAACCAATCCACCAAAGAAACTTGTAAAGTGAGCTCTCTTGCGTATCGATTGACAATCTAAATGAGATAACTATCTAAATTGAGGATACTGGACAGATGAATTTATTGAGAGTTTTTTTGCAAACATGTACATGTATACTGGAATACTTGAACAAGAAGTAGTTTACCAAGTTTCCTGAGTTTAAATTCACCTGGAGCAGTATAGCTAATTACATATTATTATCGCACCGATTGAGGAGTGTGTGTGTAATGAAACTTGCTTACCTGGCACGAAATAAGATGCTAATCAGAGGAGACTTTACACTGACAAAAGTTTTGTACATTGTCAGTTGCAATATTATAGATGATAAGAATAATACAAATATATTTGCTTATCCCCCGTGTACACAATTTTCTACAAGATGAGATAACATTTCACATTCCGCTTTTTATACCTTCAAACATGCAAATCGGCCATTCCCATCACCATCATCGTGTACTTTATTAGCACTCACCAGAGACTCCTCTTTTCATTGTGTTTTTACTTACATGACTGCTTGAACCGGTACAAAAGTCATTCATTCAATCAGTACGTGTGAATGAAAATGAAGGAACTCTTCTTCTTCGTGGGTTTTCTGACGATGGATGATGGTCTCTGCAGAAATGTGACTACCGAACTGCAAAAACAAGTAAGCAGGCAGGGCAGGGCAGGCAGAGAGACACGCTAAAATTCATTTTCTACTTACCTTTTTCAAAAATTCGACACTGCTACAAAAACAGTTGGCAAATGTCTAACTTGATGAAAATTATTTTATGATGATGCTTGTAAATGCATGGATGCATGTGTAATAATAATAATAATCAAAAACTGGTTTGCTTGTTCAATGCATTACTTAAAATGTGTAAGTGCACTACTGTCGCCGCCGCAAAAAATTAAAGATTGTTTAATTTCGAATAAGAGAAAAGCGAGAATAAATTGTTGCAATTTTCTTGTGAATGGTTCAACTATCCTTCATATTTTATACACATAAATCCTCCTGTAAACTATCTTTGTTTTTTGTTGGAATTCACATTCATTAGCTTTCACTTATGGGAACACTAGAAAATGCAATGCTTTATAAGGGCTATTGTTATATTGATAGCATAGGACCCGGGAAAAATGTTGACATATTTCTCCGTGACACTTTTCATCTATGAATGTCCTTACATAAAAATCTTTAAGTGTTATGTACTTATAATATCATTCTACATTGTAGACTTGTACGTCACGTGCACACATAAAAACACACAATAACCTTTCAAAACTATCATTACACAAGATTATCCCTTAAAATTGTCACGGCTGTCAAACGAGTGGAAGTTTATGAGAAATTTGAATGCTAACCAAAGCTGAGTTTTATGACTGACCACACCACAAGAAAGAGAAGAAAAATTATATATCTGTCAATTTAGTAGTAACAACTTGCTATATAAGAACTCAATACAGTTTTGTAGTAGTAGTAGTAATAATATTAATAATCTGTGACACACTCATTCATTTTTTTATACGCCAACTTTTTTTTCTAAGTATATCTATGCCAACAGGTATTTATATGACTAGTTAATAGACCGTATAATATGAGCTAATAACAGGCATAAACATAAATATGGATACTTCTTTTTTTTTACTACTCTCTCACACAAATAGAAATACTACAAAAGTTACTCAAATAAAGAAAGGAAGAAAGGAGAGGGAGAAGAGAGATATGTGGATACAGACAGAAAAAACAAAACTGCAGTCACTTTTTTAGCCATAAACATAAATTACTCTTACAATGTTAACTGGTCACCACATAAATAACATTTTTTAAATATATTATTGCACACAAGGAAAAAAAGGCCTGCATGGTTCTTTGTGTCACGCATTTATATTGTATGAGCGTTTAACAAGACGACAAATTTGGCCTTTGAGGCAGCAAATATTATAAGCATCCAAAACTAAATATGAATTTTTAGAGATATGTATGCAATATACACACAAGACATGATTCAATATTGATTTATCAATAGATTGACTTACAGAGTCAGCCAACAAAAAAATTATAGCGTCTCACGCGAACATAAAATTGTTTAAAAAATAGCATAAACGAAAAGTTATGGACTTTAGACGAGTGACTAGGGTTATGACACGGCAGCATCATATAATATAATATTTGTTGGAACTGGTTACTACACAGACTGATTGCAGATTATGTTCCAACTTGGCATCTATTACCTACATATTACCTGACGGATTGTGAAGTTTAAATGCATTTCGTCTGTTCAAGTGCACCATAAACATGACTACGAGCAAGCTTTCATGCTGCTATTGCCATTATCGAAACAAAACATCAGTTGTTTTCTTGATCCTCTCACTCTATCTCCCTCCCTCTCTCCCACTATTTATTGGACATCAAACTCTCCTCCGAACCAAGTATTTATAACAACAAAAGCCAACGCGGAAAACTTTCTGTCGTTGCATTGTTAAATCATTGTTCCAACTAAACCAAGCACTCGTTGCACCAGTGCATAAAAAATTATATATTAAGTATTCAGGTATGCCATGCATACTATATAAGCATCTCTTATAATTTTCATACATTTTTTTGCTAAACAGAGATCCTGATCTCCTTTTCATTTCTCTTTCTCATGTGAACGAGAAGTTAACGATTTATTCTAAAACTCTTCTCCTGTCCCGTGTGCCTTTTTTTGCCTGATATGTAATATGAAAGGTCAAAGCTCACTCTGATTCTGGTTTTCTCTTCTTGATCAACTACATTGATTCTTCTTCTTTTTTAATACTACCACCTCATTATTATACATTTCTTTTTCTGTCCTGTTCTCTGTTCACTTACACTTTTATTATAGTCGTCAGAGAAGAGGACAATTATACTTTTTCAAACACTTCTAAATGGTATCATAAACACATTCTATCATTCTGTATTCATTCATACATTCCTCGAATAAATAAAACATTTTTCCATGTCACTCATTTCACTGCGCTACAATGAGAGGCCAAAATCAAGCATATTTAGTTGCACAAGAAGAGTGCTTCTGCTGCTGCCTTGTACGGTTTTAAAAAGCATACTTTTCATATATTTACGTAACTGTGTGTCCACTTTTTAGACACACGAACTTGTTATGAATCCACATCCACAGTCCACACACTCACAGAAGAATGAACAAACATAATATTTTACCAACAATCTGCATTTCATTAAATGATGGCAGACAGATTGCATACCAAATTATACGAAAAAAAGAGTCTTTCATAACAAGAAAAATTGTGAATCTGTGATGATCAGGCATGTTTTTAGCAAGCCAGTCAGTTTAGCTTATTTATTGCAACGAAGAATGGAAATGGAACACACCGCTCCTGTTCTCGTGTTGAAAGTATCATTAATTTTGTATCCTCATATGTACCTACTTTTTCTGCCATTTTGTAAATTGTGATGATGATGAACTTGTTTAGGTATACCACTTTTTTGCACAATAATCACAATCAAACATTTTGACTTTGGACAGCAGCAGCAGAAGTGCTACAGAGAGAGAAAAGGTAGTCGTGTGTCTCATCTTATTGTCATTTTATCAAGCATTCAGTTCATCACAGCCAAATTCCATTACTTATTTTATTGTGGAATAGCGAAAAAAAATCCTGATTGTTATCAAATGTCACCACTACTACCACCACCGGTATGCTATGTGGGCTAGGTTTTGTGGATACGAAAAAGAATAATAAAAATCAACTAAAATCTTTGCATGTGTGTGTCTATATGTAAAAAAAATTCCACAATGGAGCTTTTGGCATGTATAGTAAAGTATTGAGTGATTTTCTGCAATTTAATTCAATCACTTGTTGATTTATGGTCCATGTAATTTATTTCATGTCACCGGTATACCTACTTTGCCAAAAAGTAAAATAACAATATTACTTTGTTACCTCTTTATAATATACCCATCATCATCATCCTGCTTATTATATTGCATTATTGTTCATGCCTGTGGCCACCAATCATTGCTGAATTGTTGATTACCTCTATTATTGCTATTATTCTGTGTGTGTAGCTGTTGAAAAGTGTATATTGCTATTTATCATCCTTATTTTATTTTTTTATGTGTCTTCGGCAAATTGGACATAAAAATGCATTTTACTACGCACATGTTGAAAAAAATATATACATACATATAATCGACGAGTCCAATGACAAGGTTTGAAAGACCAGGAAAACCACTTGTTTAAACGTGCGTCAGTGTGTGACATGACAAGGCTTCAATCCAACAAACCAATAACTTTAAAAATTGAATCAGTTTTTCTTCGCTTCTTTATGCTACATTATATCCACATACCTTTTAAAATATTTTATTGTTATTCCAAACGCTTAAGAGATGCATATCCACACACATGTCTGTAATCTGCAAGGATTTTTGCATATGGGTTCATTTGAGTGGAACAAGGAGGAGGAGAATCAACTAAATATATATCCAATCCGCAGTGATTTTCCACTTTCTGCACATTCTTAATTAATTAGTCGTCAAATAGTATACGTAAATCATTTCATTGGCATTTTTATTACATTATCTTGTCGCGAGGTGTTGTCCTAACTCTCGGCCGTGATTGATCGACAATCAGACACTTGAGCCACTTACCTGTAAATTTAGAACTTGATAATCACGTAACAATATTATCCGGACAGATAGATAACTACTTGAATTAAATTGCATTCTTCAAGTTACATTCATCCGCGAGACACACGTAAGTTTTATCAATTACCATGAACTGGACTTTGGCGAGTTGTCGTTGACAGAATGTTTGACCGGTGCCACGCCACGGGAAACGAATGGCACCAACGGAATTCTGTTCGTATCTTCATCCGGTGTACATTAATCGATTAAAAGTTATTTTGAAGCATCATTCTTGCTCCGTAGTTGCTGACGAAAGCAAAATAAATGGCAACGAGCTCATGTGCTTTTTTTCTAATTAAAAGCATTTTTTGCTTTATTTTAATTGTGTGTCAACACTTCAAATGCCATTGTAACACAAGGCAACGTCATTAGTGTATGAAAAATGGTAAAGCGTTGGAATGCCATCCAACACAATCGACGGTGTTGATAATCGCGTTAAAATGTGACCATTACATAAGGACAACACAGAAAACACATGTAAATCAAAGCTCAAACACACCTAAATAGACTTTGTTTGTCTATCATCAATTATCATCATAACAATTACTCGTGTCGAGGCGCAATATAAATAACAACTTCAATTTCTAATGTATTTATCCTCACTCCATTATATGCGCAGCATTCTGTCCGATTTCATTCTGTGATTTTTCGGTAAAAACAGAGAATTTAAAAGCAGAAAACAATTCAGAAAGGCATGCTTGATGAACTGGCCTACCAAGTAATGTCAGATTTCATAAGTGCTCGTTATCTGAATGGGCATTCCCAAGCTATCTGAAGAAACTTAAGATTCATTTAATGCGAGGAACTTGTTAAAAAAGTAATGAATCACAATGGTCAGCGGTGGTGTGACAGAAATGCAATCTAAATCGGGGTAGGTGCACTCACTTCTCCCATTCACGTTTGGTTCTAAATACTATCCTGAAGTACGACACCAAAACACGTTAACCACCGAAGGAGAATTAGATAACCCTTTCGGAAGTACTGTTGACATTTAATGAACAATAGAGATTCATTGAGCACTCACCTCTAAAAACTTAAGTACTTGAATATATGCAATATTTTCTACTCTTGGCATCATTCAAAATTCCTTTGAACTGGAAGCATAATTGACTTCTGTCCATATTCCAAGTGCAGTAAAGAAAATGTGGAATGCTTTCCCTGTCATCTCACTACTACGCGGGGACGAGTACGAAAGCTATGATGAGCAGAGAAACTATTGCAACAAGATATCCTATTTAGGAAAATTTCCTACCGACTAACGTCTTTTTTTCTATACATGGACACTTTAAAACTATCCTACCATCATCATTATTATTATTACATAATAATTTATAAATGAAGAACAGAGACTAATTGCTATTCTTAGAGCTTACCGAAAGGAATTTTTCACTATTCATTTTACGGGATGAGTAGAAACCAGAGAAAATATACGTTACTCTATTGCTGCTGTACATTTCCCTGCTTCGCAGGTCATCATCATTGCATTATAATTTTCCTTTCTTCTTCCAATTGCATGATACACACTTTTAGAATAGATAAACGCATTATGGATTCAGTTATATGATCTCGCATTGCTATTATTACGATGTGACAAGTACATTCGGATATAATTTATGGTTCGTGCTCTCATGTACAGTTCCAGTCTTATCGTTGGCCCTGGCCAGGGAAGCCATGGCTCATAATAATGTAATTATTGTTTTCAATACTTTGTAAAAAGTCAATGGACGGATTTACCACACAACTGTGATGATGATAAATTCTTTGGTATGCATAAATACACACTACACCTCTGGGAATAAACGTTTGTCTGCCTTTTCATGATTGTACATCTTTTTTTGGCTCTATAATTTGTGGACTGTATTTGGAGGAATCAGTTCACAAATTAATAGGTCGGGTTTTTCTGTACAAGCTTAATTGCTACACACTAAAATAAAAGAGGCCCTTTCATAAGCCTTGCGCAATCATCTTGTAATGTACACACACGCAATGCAACCACGGTTTGTTTTCATTGTAAAGAGAAAATGAAGACATGAAATGTTCAAGTACCCTTAAAAGCTCTGCTTAATATCCTATTTATCTTGGTACATGTCTTTGGGTGGGCCTTTCACAATGCAAAATTAATTATTGCTTTTCTTCTTGAATTGAGAGCAACAACTGAAAATTAGCATCCTCAATTACATATTTGGAAACATTTTACGTCTGCTGACACTGACAATGAGGGACGGTATCAAGTCCAAAAAAAAGATGAAGTTACTCTTGCTGGCCATAATATATCTACAATGGAAGTAGGTACGTTATTATATGGCAGATGAGTGGAGAAGGATGCGAAAGTGGTAGTAAAGTGGTAAGAGCTCTGCGGTTGGGTCCTACATGGCATCCTACAGTACACACTTATTATGAAGCAATTGCTTTTAATTATGAGGGCTGTCCATTTTCTAGAAGCCCTTCCCAAAAACTATATTGTTTTCAAAACGTCGCCAACACCCTCAACGACCTCTTTCCCAGATGATAGTAATTTTTCATTCTTTGCTCCCAACGTTAACATAGTTCCTATTTTATTGGACATAAAACGAAGAGGTCAATCCTTAACTGTTTCATTCATTTCCAGCTCTACATAATCATTATTTCTTTAAAAGGTGTACTTTTTTCCAAGAAATTTCGTTTTATTTGGAGAAACAGCTTCATTGAATTTCCAACCGACTGACTGATTGTGAGTCAACCAGTAATTATTGCAATGGTCAAGTATGTAGGTAGTAGGTAGTTTAACTATATTTTGTCTGACTAACCTGTATTTAAGAAAAAAAACAGACTAAAAATGCCTGTTCGGTTCCTTAAAGAGAAAATGCAAATCTAAATATTCAACACGATATAAAAATTATGCAGATGATCAAATACAGTGCGTTCAGATTTAAAAGAAATGTAAATACATGCCGGCGAGCATATATAGCTTATGGCGCAAGCGAGACAATAATAGAGTTGAGTGAAAATTATAATGATCATCATTTTACAATAGCTCACTCAACCTATTCTAGTCCTTTCAATTTCTCGTGCCGCTGCTGGAGAGCCAGTGACTTGCTGTACCTTAAAAATTATTATAATTACAGGATGTCTGATTTTACAAGTCCTGCTTTTGTGTGTGTGCTTCCCTTTGTCTTATATTACAAGAGTGACTGACCCAAATACTCATGACTCACGTTATAGGAGGTTGACTTGGTTTATCAACCTTGTAACTTTTTAGTGTGCATGTTTACAAGATATACATTATCCACCGATGATGCATGCGTCGCTGCTATAATCATCATCATGAGCGCAGTTTTGTATTTGAGCTTTTTAAAACCGCATCCCTTCATGATACAATGATCATCATCGTGAGTGGTGGTAGGTAAGGAATAAAAATCGGCTGGTTATAGCCAATGCTTTGCAGTTGGAAGCGAGATATCGAACTTTTTTTTACAAATTAGAGACATGCAAGACAAGCCATATTAAGAGAACCTTGTACAACAGGATTTTTGTACAACTGAAAATTGCACACAAATGACATGTCTAAATTCACTCACAGTTGGGGAAAGTTTATGTTGACCACTGTGATATTGGCAAGAGGAAGGTTGTTTTACAAGCTTGTACATTAATATGCAAATTATCAGTAAATTGAAGACAGCATATAATGTGTCAGCGCTGACTGGTCAGCACTTTAATCTGTGGATGAGTAAGGGAATCAATATTATTGCGGAGGAGTTATTATTGTTATCTGGAATTATTCCTTGCATGAGTCATGAATCCGGAAGAATACTCATAACTTCGTATGAGTCAGGTTCAGGCCCAAGCTGCAACCAAAGATCACTCTCTTTTTCTCAAGAGACGTATGCCAGCGGCATATTGTATCCGTATCATCATGTTTTTTTGCTTCTGTCGGCAACACTCTGTTTAGTTTGATACAAATCTCGTCCAAGAACACCACCTTAAGGTTTTCTGTTGATTTGAGTTATGGGATACATTAATGGGGTAAAACCACTGTGTTCATCCCATCACTTCATTCTTCACTCCAAGATTGATAAAGCCATAAGATGTACAAAAAATGGTTAAAAACTCCTTATAGCAATAATACATTTTTTACGTGTCCAAAAAAGTTACACGCTTTTAGTAATAATCATATAATGATAATAGATTGGGATACTTGATGAAGAGGATGATGATGACGGTTAAGATTGTGTTGTTTTCAAGTACTCGACTTTAAGTAAGTTAGTGAGTACAAGAGAGAAACCGCGCTGATATTATTGTTGTTGTGTTGTTGGGTACCACCCCTTTGCATATTCTACAAGGATAATCAGCCTTCTCACACTTCAACAAGGACTCCAATCTAATTTATTCATCAGGATTCATGTCTCTTTACACAGAAGAAGAGGACCACGTGAATACAGAGTCTGGTGCTGGTACTAGCTTTGGAAAACATATTTCATTTTGTGGATGGGGGCACGATTAACGAAAGGAGTGCGTGTGCTGAGGGAGTTTATAGAGGATATTTGATCCTTATTGTTGATGGAGTGAATGATGTTAACTCAATCTATATGGTTCCTCTTTTGCGTTGATAAAATTGACAATGTAGTAGTGACCATTTGTATTAAGGCAAAGATCACATAAAAAATGCTTCAGTTGTAAATATTTCGTTCTCAGGCTTACGCTATATTTTTATGATTGAGATGTTTCTGAACTTTGAACCAGCTAGGTTTATGGAAGGAGAAAACATTCCCTGATAGTTGACTGATTTATATTGCATTGCAGCCCGATGAACTCTCTTTTCCCCGTTATTTTATTTTTATGTATAAATTATGAAATTATTACATGTAATGCACAAAGACGATCAAGATGGATGTGATGAGTATGTAAATATTTCCTCTCTGGATTGCATGCCCTGCTGCAATATTGTGGGAAAATTTATATAAACAAATGAAACTTGATCATGGCCATCATCATCACTCACCTCAGCTCAACATACAATAAATAATGTTGTTGCTCTGTTTCCAAAAGCTCTCCCATTCTATTCTTCCACCAACTATATTTAATCTCATAAAAAAGTTGCTTCCAGAGAGAACAGTCCCACTTTTGATTGAATCTGGTTCACGATGCATTATATATATACGTGATGATGACAACGGTGATCTATGGTTAGTAATGATTATTATAATGCTCATTTTTAATGCATGATCACCACCACCATCACAAATGCCTATATTTTTTATTATTATAAATAATAGTGTCGGTGGTGATGATAATTCAAATGCATGATGGGCTAACACCTTTTCCTTTCTTGACAAACTGCAATCTGAGCTAGTTATCATTATGATTAGCGTAGAAAAAGATTTATACAATTTTTTTCCCTTCTCGATTATAATTCGATCATATAATAAAAGTAATACTGCCACTAATAATAACAACAATGCGTGGCTTCAAATGATTGTTATTGTGAAGCTTGTTCAACAATAACAGCATTATTATTTGAGCAAACGTGGTGTTGAATGAAAGGGAAGAGTAAAAGCCTGGAAACCATTCCCTCATTTTCTCCTTCGCTCCTGATATTTTGTGTGCGCGGAGAGCAAAGAGATGAAATGTCTGGATTTTTTTTGAGCCATGACGGCAGCTCAGGAGGAGGAGGAGGAGGTCTGCGCAGCTCTCTGATGATCATGATTACTCTGATGATGGGTCTTTTAGCCCTTTCCATTCAAATCATTGTGGAAATTGGTGCTCTCGCTCTCTCCATCGTCCTTTCTCCCTCTCCCTAACCAAATTGTGCCCTTTAAGAGCACTGAGGCAGATGCTCACACATCACCACCACAGCTCTCATCTGCTACATAATACACACATCCTTCATCTTGACATTTCGGTGCTTACAAACAAACTTGAAAAAAGCAGTTGAATGATTGTTATTGTTGTGCACAAAGCACTAGGAAAGTGATGATGTGGACTGTCGACAATAGAGAATGATGATGATGACGGGAGAAAGAGCAATGAGAGAAGGGAGCCGAATATGTAGAGATGTATATAGATATGTCGCCATCATACGATAAGTACATATATGATGATGATGTGTGATAGTGATGATAACTTCAGGGCCAGGGTTTTTTGGAGATTATTGAGTTGTGCAAGCAAGCTGTCCAAAAAATATTGAGCAAAGAATACAAAATAATAATAAAATTGTATTTGGTTTTTCAATTGTGGTTGCAGATCAATACTGAAAAATGGGAAGCGCGTGGTTACTAATAATGACGTAAATAGCTTTTTTTCTCTCTCTCTTTGCCAAGTCAAAGCACAAATATGTTCACCGCCATGTTAGCTATTGAAAATAAACCAACCAGGAGCACACCGCATACATTCATACCTACCTATTTACTATAAAGATAAAAATGACATGTAAGTTTACAACTTGGTATTGAATACCTATTGTTGTCTGACGCATAATGTGTTATAATTGGTATAAATGAGCATTAATATTTGGTTGAGCAATTTACGCATTGTGCCATGTTGCGTTATATGATGATGATATAGATATGAGTTTTGTCGTGCGAGAAAAGTCATCCGAAACTAATCTAATGGCATGTAATAACAAAACCACACAGAGAGTAAATGCGTTCATTTAACCGGAAAATCGTCCTTTTCATCATTTATACTTTACTTGAGTAGGAAACATGTTTCGCTTTTTGTGGATCATTGTTAATGCACATGTTATGTTGTTATTTACCTTTTCTATATAATATTTTCTTCTGTTTGATAAAGTCAAACTAGAAACCATACAAAAGCCACAAACTTGATAATTAAATAGGGTCATAGTAATAATATAGGATGTGAAGGCACCTGGAGAATTCCGACACTACGAAAAAATCATTTTTTTCTTCATTTTCCAGTCACCCGACCCGTCGCCTCTGATAGTTTTTCCTGTACACGATATGTGAGGCCAAAATTAACGGCCATATAAGCATTATATAATAGATAGGTATTCATCATCAATTACAAATTGTGATGCTTGAGAAAACGTGCATAAAATGGTTATTAGTTTTGTATGTGCACATTCGTTTACATAAAAGTGTGCCGCCAGCAACCCAAACCTTTTCAGACAGCTATTGACCATGTTTTTGAATACATCATCATGAATTTCAATGCGATTATAGTTTCTGTTTATGAGACATAATCAGTAGAATGTCTCAATCTATATTATTTTTTTGCTATGAAGCCGGATTGGCTAAAATAATAATAATAATAATGGCATAATGGCATGATAAGAAAAATAAATAAATAATTTCTTAATTAATTTCAAGCATTTTTTTCTTCCCTAGTCTCCTCAATATCCTTTTTTGGCAGTTGCATACGAGACGAAGATTATATATTATTGCAAAGGATAATAATTTATGACGTTGTTTTTCAAGACACCTAATCCGACATGAACTGCTCTTTCAAGCTAATCACGCATGTAATTTTGCTGACTTGATTGCTCACATTACCATCACTATTATCAGCAAATGAGCGAGTACACAAACTAATTATTTTCTTGGAGACAGACAAGGCGGTGAAAGATTAGCTCTGCGCATCATTTAATTAGGGACCTCCAAAAAATACTATCAACAACCAGAAAAATCGAGAAAGTCTTGCATTTTTATGACTTAGTTTAATATTTTCAGAAAAATGTTTCCCATCTTTTCTTTTTAAAAAACATGACATGAAATGCGATGAACAAGGTGAAATATGTAATCTATTAGATGACAAAGTCTAGTGATGTTCATTCCCTCTCTCTCCTGCTGCACGCTTCTGCTTACTTATTAAAATAAAAAAGTAATAATAATAATCTTAATATGTCAGCTATTGTTGACCATTATCGGAAGGCACGACATGGTCTTTAACAGACATCAAAATATTTTTGGCTAGTGGCAAGAGACAGGATGCACCACGGCAACACACAGCCAGACAGACACTGATCTTTGGGGATATGCATAAATAATCATATTTTAAAAAACATACATGGATTTAAAGATGCTTAGTATATAAAAAAAGTATAAGCAAATAATATAAAAAAAATCTGACAGAGCTGCAGCACCAACTATTTTGTCTCGACGCTGCATGAGAGTTCGAATAATAACAGGTGTCGCCGTCGATCAAGCAACACATTGCCAATTTCACGCTCATTTTCCCATCTATGGAATATTCACAATTCCATTTACGCACGGACACGTTACTATTGCTGTTTTATTAGTGTTACTTTGATTTGCTATTTATGCATATAAATAAATAAATAATACGACCACTTTTTTTAGCTGACCGAGTGCATACAACAAAATGCTCAGGAGTTAGAGGAGAAAGGGATGTACAACAAGTAGTAAGTAAGGGTGCAAGAATGCATGTAAGTTTGTAAAATAAATTAAAAATTTACAGTTAGCAGCAGAGCAGCAGCTAGACATCTTTTGTTAAAAAAAATCATATTATTTTACCATTTACAATAATGCCCATCAATTTGACATTCAAATATATTAGTTTTCTGTTGGTATTTTTAAACTAAAATGAAGAAAAAAGTAGTAAGCAGACACCATCACCTAATATCTACATCATCTTGGGTCTATATGGTGATAATATGATAGTAAATAGATAAATAATAAATTTGCATTTTATTACTGTAACTTTTTTACTTAATCGACAAAGTCGTCGTCGTCGTCGTGGTGCATGGCAGAATTTTTTTTTGGTGGGTAGACATGCACCAGCCAAGCCAGAGGCGCACGGCACGAGACAACAAAATCCACTCATCCTCTCTTGCGTCCCAGAGTGGTAGTAGGTGAAAAAAAAGTTGCAAAAAAGGACGACGACGACGACGATGATGGAGTCAAAGAAGATGAGGTTTTTCTCACCACCACTTTGTACCTCTTCTCCTCATCCATTTTTATTGTATGCATCTCACCCAAAAGACATGATAATAATGAACATGAGCACATATCAAGTGAGCCCGTAAACTAGACATAAAGCCATTACAACCGCTGTTATCATTATTATTATCACAACAACAGCGGCAGCAGGAGTAAGTAACATCATCATCGTGTGGTGACGATGATCATCATGGTTGTTTGACCAAAAGTGTACTGATGGCTGTTGTATAGTAGTTAGTAGTGCTGGTGTTGCTGGTCGTGGCAAACGTTTAAAAAGTTTGACTGCTTTATTTAATTCAATGAACAAGTCATCATAATTGCATCAGAACAATTGTAACCGCCCAGCAATATACATACAGAGAGCTGTGACCAAAAAGTATATGCAAAAATCTGTTGTACGCTGTTTTGTGTTACAAATAGATTTGTTGGATGGATTATTAGGCTAGTCGTGGTTTAGTGCTTGAATGACAAATTATTCGCTGCGCTGCAGCTCACACACAAACACGCTCAGAGCTCTCACTCTCTCTATCTTTCTCTTCACTCACTCGCTCCTCGCTCAACCAGAGACGCTGACAGCTTTTTGTCTTTGTGCATGAAACTCTCTGCCAAACTATCAACAGCACAGCGTCATTTAATTATTCATGAATTGTAATAATGTGCTGTTCTTCTGAGTCCCCTTGTCATCATTATTGCGACAACGACTAGAAAATTATTGTTTTACAAGTGTCTTGATCGAAACTCGAAAACAAGGGAAAATTACAACAACAACAACAACTTACCTGAGCCACATTATCATTTTATATATTTATTTTAATGCTTCTTATAATGGATAATTGATAATTAGACTGATAGTAAAAATCTTAATTGTGCTCATGAAATTCATTTTTATTTCCTTCCTTTGATAGACTTTTTTTTCTTTAATTGGGAAAAAAGGTGGGGAAAGATGAGATGAAGGAACAGTGAATCGTTAATATATTTTTGCACAGAAAATGCCCTTCATTTTAAAAATCATAATACTTATTAAGTAATGATTCAAGTTGCAAGGGACTCGTTCAAAAAATTCGATGACATGACATATGTTGCTGGTACTTGAAAAGGGGTTAATTGTATAAAAAATAATAATCTTTAGCCATTACTCTAGTGACATTAGTAGTGCAACAGTAGTAAGTTTTTTTGAATAGTGGTTTTCCGCTTACGGCAAGGCTATTTACCAGCCCATTATTGGATGAACAAAGAAAGTTCGCAAAGTGGTCTAATATTTTTTTCTTTTTGGCTATTATGGTTGATATGATGAGACTGTGCTTGGGGGATGTTGTCTTACTGGCTAATAATCAGTAAATTTTCAGCAGTGTTGACAACTTCCGTCTGCACCATCACTGCTCTACTGTGTGTAATGTGAACATATATTTTTTTGGAATGTGACTCGTTTTCTCGAAAGTGTAATTCATGACTGAAATTTAAATTGACTGTAAAACCCAGTTATTTTTTCAAACAACTTCTTTCGTATAGAAAGAATCAATTCGTACGCATGTATGCATGCATGCAAGTACATTTATTTATGTGATGTGTATAACATGAGGACATGGTAGATGTAAAAAGTCACACTGTGTCAACGATATATGCATATTATATGCATACTATATGAAGGACAAATACTTTGTTGTCGACAATCACCAAAACGCTCTTTTTCCGCTACTGACAATGAAAATAAATGGTCGCGTTTTCATATGAACATTTGCTCTAGTTTTACGTGCCGGTGTGATGGGGATGTAAAAATGTTCTAGTTTTCAATTCAGCTGTCTGGAAATGAACATTTTGAATACTTAAGATGATGATGACCTGATACAGTTGTCTGTATTACTTCTTTTGAAACAGCGCATCATCCTCGGATATTTCTGGGATATTTGTCTTTTTAAACAAGAAAATGATTGAGTCACGACTCAGTTTTTAAGAGTGTTTTCTTCGACCTTTGCTTCTCCGTATGAATCGACGCAGGTATGCTTTGAAATTTGATACAATGTATTGAACGCCGCAGTAGACACATTTGCTTGTATATATATTTTTTATATAGCCGACACACACTCACACACGCTGACGTCTTTTAGTAGATCATCAAAAGATTTTTTTCATCTTTGTTTACGCATCTTTGTCACTGGATTTTTTGGTAAAAGCAGAAATTTGTTTGCTAGCCAAAAAACCGGTTTTATCTTGCGTAATTTACTTTAACTTTCAGCTAAATATACTCACAATCCTAGATTTTTTATTCTTATAAGTAGGTACGCAGTTTGAGATTTCAATATTGTTACTTGCTGCCTATATATAAATTATATCCAATTCGAACAAAAAGAAAATCAAGATTTCAACATGTTTTTATTTACAACAGTAGAACCCCGCCCGGCAGCACGATTTTTATATATTTTATATTTTGTTTTGGGAGGTTAAAGGTAGTCAGGAAAAAAGAGGATAAGGTCATAAAGTAAATTGACTGTGTGTAGTTCAATATAGTAATTTTCGGCTAATATTCCCATCATCGCACAAGGTGATATCTATATTTTAAAATGATATTGCTCACTGAACATTTGATTTCATACCTTTTTATTGGCGAGAACCCAAGTATATCAATAATAAATATTCTTGTTGTTTTTTTATTTGATCCAGCCGGTTGTTCCAACTTCCAAAGTGTAAAAAATAATATTTAATCTTACCTGCATTGTCTCTCCTGCCCTACTAGTCTCTAGTGCCAGTATTTTTTGGCAGCTAATCTGATAATTAGATTTGGGAAAAATGTCATCGATAAATGTCCACTTAAATTGCATACAATATTTTGTCTATTTATAATGACCAATTACACTTTGACAGTTGGAGCTCTGTGTCTGATATCGCTATATCTGACCACTTATATTCCATTACGATTTATTAAGCTCCGATAAAAAGCCATTTTTGAGTACGTTTAAAACTCATCCGGCGTTACCTCATAAAACAATTATCTCATTCATTACGCTTTTAGTCCAAATGCAATGAAAACTTACATGGATTTACATGATAGTAATAATATTCTTCATATTTTCCAAAATTATTAATTACTTTCCTTATTTGTGTTACAGGTTTCTATTGGTTTGTTTGCAATTGATAATCGTCCTCGTGATGGTAAGTACAAAAAATTCTAATTTCAAAACAAAAACTATTTAATATTGAAATCCTAATAATTATGGTAAAAATGTATAAAATATTTTACATCCAAGACTTATTTGGCTTTTTGCGTGTTAACGTTACGCTGCAGCCGCATGACTTGAATTACGTAAAAAAACGCAGTTTGCTAAAACAACACGATTTTTAATGACAATGGAAAATGCATTATAATCTGTTTGGGCCGAGTTGCATTTCAAACCGTATTCGTAATATTCGTGTCGTCGTAATAATCCTAGTAAAGAAAATACAAAGGAAAAAGATTCATGAATGAGTTTGGACTGCGACGCGTATTGTTCAAGGCTGTGTATATCAATCATTTCTCTATTTACGAGCAGCCTGACAAGTGAATCCCAGCGGGAAACGATTAAATAGAGGCGCAATAAATACAAATTTGCAATAAAAGGGTGAAAATTCGAATAAAGTAATGTAAGTCTATATACAAGTGGTGGTGCTATGGTGGTGAGATTTTGAACATTGTATTTTATTGTGAACATTTACTTGGTAAATGTTTTATGCTGCCATGTTGAAATAACAAGCTTTTCCAGAAATGCTTGTTATCATTGCCATCACATTATTATTATTATTGCCATGCTTAACGAAGGAATGAGAGATAATAAAACGTTTGCAGAGAGGACAACAATAGGAACATTAAATTTTTAATTTTGCAAAAAAAACACTGCAAAAGCTTATGTTAATCAAGCTGATAAAAAAGATCATTTAGTTATCTTACTGGAAACTGAGATAGTTTTAACAAGTATATTTAATAAAAAAACTCAACAGAATATAATATCCAAAATGATAGATGCGATGTGTTGGCAAGTTGGCATGAGCTTAAACTTTTATGACGAAAATTGATCGATATGCAGAGCAGAATTCCTTTTTCATATAAGTTTGCAGTCTGTCTGTCTGTGTATGACTTTGTTCAAAAATTTTGTTACTTTGTTCCCGAAAAGGGGAACGTTGACACCAGCTTATCTACAGAAGCGGAAAAAAACATGGAAAGATACATAATTTGCAATAGGTGCCATCTCAATTTAAAACCCTTCCTTTACGCATGTTCAGTACTTTGGTTACAGTAGTTGATTATTGTACACGATGACCATTAGCATAACCCTGATTTTCGTATTTAGTTATTGGCACTTTTACGACAAATTAAATGAACGTTGTAGGGCCAGTTTGCATCTATAATAATATGAGTCTCTGTGTGTGTGCGCGCAAGCAGAGAGCGCAACAGTAGAAGAAAATTTCAACTTTCTTATCATTGTTGGCCCCAATAAGAATCACCACCATATCTTTATGACATGTCGTGCATTATTCCTCAACACTTTTAGTTTGCCGCGTCAACATAATGTAACATAAGCAGACACACACATAAAATAGAAAATGAGAAGAGGGGTAGAGTCCACCAAGAGGTAATAATGATATGATGATGATATTGTGCCGTCATCTTTCTAGCTTCTTACTTTTTTCTTGAAAATGAAGAACCTGCCAAATAATGTACAGCTTGTCAGACTGACTGTTCACTTGGTTATGGTGCTCTCTGCTGGTGTGAGGAAGGCGAGATGAAAATATATAACCTGCTCAGCAGAAAGAAAAGAACAATAACATTTTTTTTTCTTCTTAAAAAACCGCACCGTATGTCACTTTTTCCGTCTCACTAGTTTATGTAAAATGTCATATAATGTTTGTGTCCTAGACTGCAAATCAATAACCACTCTTCTTAAAAAGAGCCAAAAGTCTAGGAAAAGTTAATAGTCAAGTGGACTTGGCCACATTTAAAGCTATTACACCGTTTTTTATAGATATATGTATTATATGATGAGGGTATAAGACAAGGTGGATTTGTTAAAACGATGTGTCTACTTTTCATCCAGTTACTTCATTATCATAATGTTCCTTGGCATTCTAACCAAATACCGGTTTGTATATAAGAGCTCGACATTTTTTATGCAGATTTTTCCACTGTCATAACTGTTATAACTTTTGCTGCGGCATTACTTTGTTAACATTTCTGTTATGTCTTGAGCACCAAAATTTTATTTATATCTACACAGACGGACAATATTAAAATTATACTTGTTATGCTGCAAAAATTGCACACCTATTTCATCGCACACGCGCTTATATATATATACTTGTTCATTCATCTTCTCCCAAATTCATACAAAAATGTGTGCAGATACATTAGATTTTATTTCCTTTCGATTTTTTTGTAAATATATTGCTAGTAGCAGAGCTTTAAAATAAACTGCGGTAGCCACCACTTCACCACAGTCCCAGAATGCTAAGCCTCAGACATTTTATTTTTTCTATTCCAATATTTTCAACGAAAATTTTTATGGAAATGTATGCTTTTCTTTGAATGAATGAGTTCTTCTTTTTAGTGGTAAATACAGAATGATAATATGTTATTGTGTAATGGCGTAGATCAGACAAGCAGACAAATACATAATACCTACGTATACTTGTACTCTATACCCCTGTTAGGTCATTTAATATTGTCAACTTTTTATATATAATTTGAGGGAGACACACGAGAAAATATGGTATATATGGTTAACAGGAATAATACGATTATTGAAAATCCGCCAGGTATAACAATATATTTTCCCGTAAATAAATAAACTCTTTACACGACTACGATTATTTGACAGGGGAAAAGAAAGAGCGACGTAGGTGGGTTGATTCTTCAATTGTGCTGTAGTGTGACCATCACATCACACAGCTTCCCTTTTTTCATCCCTCTCTCTCTCTCTCGTTTACGTAGTAAAAATACAACATGAACAGTCATTGAGTGTATGAATTATGAGATAGCAAACTGAACTGGACGTTTACCCTACTTGTCATGCAAGTCTCATTCACACAATTCAAGTAGAACTGAATGAGTCGTCGGAGAAGGCACTTTCCTCTTATATCCAAATAATGTCTGCAGTTTTCCTTAAAACCAATCCACTAAAAACCTAGTAAAAATCTTTGTCTCTCCTTTTCTGCCGGTCGGTCGCACGAGATACTTTTCTCGTATAATATAAACCTTATAATATTTATTATAGCCATTTCGTCAATTATATACATACCTGCAATACATACATTACCTTCGTATTATTGAAAAGGGAAAAATAAATAAAATGGTCGGATAACAGAAAGGCCACCACTACTACAATTGCCAACAACCAGTATTATTGTCATTCTTCCATGGAATTTGAAGCAGCAGCTTGTTTTTTTTCTCTCTGGATATTCGATACACAAATTAACAATGCAATACTCTTTCACTTTTATTTACATGGGACTGTTCTACCTTTGACATAAAAAAATCAGTCGATGATTGTGGAAGGGATGATGCTTACCGTAGACGCGTCGATTGAATCGTCAAGAAATCCCTTGCGTTATCCCCCTGCCAAAGGTCTTCGTCCACGGGAGCATCGGATGGAAAGGGCCTATCGTCTCTTTCATCGCTGTTCTTCCAGAGAAGTTGTCATTAAAGATCGAGTCTCTACCACCGTAAATACTGATGATATGCACGGTAAGTAAAACATTATATTATATTTGTATTCTCTTACAGAAAAAAAACTACATACTTCTGTCTTTTGGCAGAAACACAAACTAATAAACTGTATCACTTACTTATCTACTTACCTTACCTATAAAAATGTCATTCACCACCACCACCGCGCATACAACATCTTATTTTAAAACATGGCGTTTTGTACATTGCACATTTTTTTTATTTCTCTGGAGTACACTTTATACTTTACGTGAAGCCTTAAAAAGCTATTTATGTGAAAGATATTACCAATTTAAGCATTTTTCTCTAGAAACTGCTTCTTGAAAGAGAGAGAGATTCTCCTTTCTTTCTTTTGTTGTCATCTCCTCTTTCACAAGCTGTATTATGTTTATAAAAATATAAAATACATACTTATTATGAAAATGAAAAACACCTTTTTTGTGTTGGGCATATTATGAACATTCATATATAATATTAGTCAAGTCTCTCTCTCTTTCTTCCTGATGTCGCCACTCCAGTGGGGCTCTTTTCCTCTAAGACGTCACTCTTTTTATGTAGGTGTCTGGTTCCAGGATTCGTATTTAATGTCTCACTGACTCACTCCAACCACCGCAGCGTCGCAGACAGACATTGCTAGAGAAAGAGACATCATGCAAGTACAATGTAATGAAACATTGTTGTCTCTTAACCCAACTTGCATTGTTGTAAATACTTTTTAGGCTTACTTTTGTATCCTGCACAAGATCATCTTGTTTCTTGATCCTGTTTGGTATCCTTGTGTGGACATATTTAGTGATTTTTTTCTGCCAAAAATATAAAAATATTCTTTACTTTTAACAAAATGCATGGCCATTTAAAAAAAGTCCAATCTATTAATGTCATTTAGTCTACTATTTTATTATTTTCGAAATATTATTTTAATTTTTGAAGTTAAAGGGAAAAACATTTTATCTGCATCAATGTTTTTAGAATGTGAACAGTACTCGGATGACTTGTATAGTTAATGATGGTAATATACATTATTTATTATTTCCGATATTATTGACAGGAGTGTAAAAAGGGCATTCGGAATATATACAATGGTGAGAAGAGACAGACACTATTTGACATTGAAGTGTCATACTTTGTCAGAGTATTGCTTTAATAGAGATATTCATCTGTAGGACGTTTTACACCTCTAAACATTTCACTTTTAGAGTATCATACCGCTCAACAATGCGTTAAAAGATTCCTCTCTATTGTTTGCTTCCCTTCATTCTTCTTTCCGAAAGAAAGTAGCTTCCATTCTTTTTCTTTAAAAAAATGTGTTGAGGAAATACCTACTTCTGTGAATTCTGACGGTTTTCTATGTGTTATATAAGAACAACTCAAAGTAAGGTTATACAACATTGTAGCAAATGTAAGAAATACCAGGATTTTGGTAAGAAAGGCATTTTTAAGCAGGAACGGATATTTATTGAAAACCAAACAGAAAAAAACACACCTTCAAAGAAACTGGCTGAATTATTGAACAAGACTAGTTGAACACCTAGGTACTGGTCGGTAGGTTATTACTCTACTCCTAAGTTTCCTGGTCCAATTTTCTTTGTTTAGATATTTCATTAACAACAGAAATGACAAATGCTATGCCATTTCTTCAAGAATTTTACAATTTTCAAATTGCCAATCTATAATTCGGAAAGTCCATCTAGTCATCTAGACAATCCAGGCCTGGTGTCATGGAATTGACAATAACGAGTTATTGTCGTAGTTTAAGAAGATGTCGTTGTTGTGGGAAGCCCACTTAATCAACACGGTCGAAATGTAGGATTCCCCAGGGAATTCTACACAATCTTTTCCGTCTTCTTACACAGTTTACCTACCTAAAAACCTAATTCAGCCAATTCATCATTCATACTTCACAAAAAGTCATGGCATCCCAACAAGTTCCCCGATTCTGATTAATACAGTACAGCGTATTTTACACAGGTGACATGGATGACACACACACGCGTTACTTCTCGTTTTCTATTACCACAAGATGAGTAGATGATACATTTATTACGTACTTATGGGAAATCCCACAATTGCTATAATATTTTGAAAAACAGTTAATTATATAATTTTAGCAATGCATAAGCAAACCATCTCTCTCTCTCTGTTACGTTTTGCATGGGAATGCTGTATCTTGTAGTTTTGACCACTACGCAAGCTAATTCTCCAATTTTATTTATTTAACATAAATATAAAAAAACTCTGTTAAATATTAGACGACTGTGAGACATGCAGACAGAGAGTATAAGATCAATTAGATATAAGATGTTTACTTTTGCCATGTTCACTATTTACATAATACATACATTATGCATGTGTGGATATTCATCATTCCTATTTATTAAATGAAAAACATTTAGTATAGCTGTTAATGATGATTCTCTCCATAATTACCTTGCAAATATTTACATTGTTTTTCACGAACAACACAAGTTGCTCTGCTGTTGCTGGAAGAAGCTACCTTTTTCTAAACTTTAAAAAATGAACATCTTTCATTCAGTTGGCCAGCAGAAAACATTTTGGGCCCCATTGCAGCAGTAGCTTTAGTACACCAGGTAAAATCCAATGACTGATTGTGATTGTGAATGCGTCTTTCAAAAAACTCATACATTTTTTTGTTCCTCATCTCCACAACTTCTTGTTCACTTTACTGAAATGACTTGTCAGTTCAATAACGCAATCATCATCCCTCTCCACTAACATTTTTGGTAGTAGTCATTGTGTTCATGTCAAAATTACGCATGTATTTCTCACCACGAGAAGACAACCAGACAACCTGAACACTACAAAGTTGCTATTATGTTGTATTACCTACTTTATTCTAAAGTGACCAGTTTCTGTCTACTCGCTGGGATTTTAGTCTTTTTTTCCTGATTATTAAGATGAATTTTTCATGTTCCAAAGTCGTAGTAATAAATATACATTGCACACACGGGGTTTTCTGACATTTTCATAATTAAAGGAGTGTACGTTGTTTTTTTACCAAGAATTAGATTTTCGTCTATTGGGAAAATAATGGGAATATTAAGTATGTTAATTGTAGTAATGACATGTTGTTCTACTAGAAGTCGTCAGCTACTTGATTCCTTTCAGTTTTGCGTTTTTTTCACAGAAAAAAATGCTAAAAGGAAAAATAAGGGAGTGCACGACATTCTCATGTTCAAGCAATTACATGGTGTCTCCTACTAATTAGTTTGCACTTATTATTTTTCTGCCCCGTGGTCAAGGTCACGCTGAATGTGGTAAACAACAAACACCCATTCAATATATTACAGTTTATTCTGTTGCAATGATCACACTTCAGTTTGAAAGTGATACCCTATATGAGGCGCTTGTCAATACAAAGCTATTCGTGTTTTGAGAGGCGTTTTATATGCATATTTAGGAAAAGAACAATGAAGATGGAAGTAGATTATGGATTTTTTTCTTGTTCATCTAATTGTTCAATTCCATCAATGGCACCTGATTAAAATTTAATGGAAGAAAACTGTAACGTTTTTTTCTCTCTTAATTCCTTGCGCAACACTGACCATACGTCACTGTGAAATGCT
This sequence comes from Coecobrya sp. COE2, assembly GCA_027743765.1. Lineage (NCBI taxonomy): Eukaryota > Metazoa > Arthropoda > Collembola > Entomobryomorpha > Entomobryidae > Coecobrya > Coecobrya sp. COE2. Next base: position 52,739 of record JAHZMV010003561.1, read on the forward strand.
TCTAATGTTTTGACAATGAACAGGATTTTGTGACGGGGACGTGCATATCACAAAGTGATTTTGCACTTTGTTTTGATTAATTGCAAAAGTGTGCAAAAACAATAGTACATGCAAATTGTGTGCTAAGACGATGATACCTGTTGACAAGCGACGTTGACGGGTTTGCCGTTAGTGTGCAAAAAAAGAGATTATGCAAATGAGCTTGAGGAGATGATCATGATTATGTGATGATGATGACTGTCTAAACTTCAAATCAATATGTGTATCTGACAAACGAGGCATGTGGGCATGGCATTTTGATGATATGGGAATAATATTTTATGTATCATGCTTTGTTTTATGGTTCATGAAAAGAATCACATTGTTGTCCACTCATTGCTAATTCTAATATTCACTTTTATGAAAACTGTTTACGCGAAATTAACTGCATTTTATGATCAGGGATGCATGCTATCCCGTTGATCTGTGATCATGATCATGCCATTATTTTTCATTTCGTTTTGTAAAAATTTATTTCACAAAATGTGTTTTCCTGTTTCACTCTTTTTGTGTGTCTGGTTCCGTATGCCCAGTAGAAAGAGTGCGCAGTGGGATTCAAAGTGGCGCAAAGTTGTTAGTGTGTGCCTGGTGTGCATGACAAATGAAATGGCACTGTGAGGCAAAAGTTGCACTTTTGTCGGCAACCACACATTTTTAAAATAAATAATAAATTTGCATAAACTTTTAATCACATTTTTAGTTACATGTATCATATCACGTATTTTATGTTTAATTCTTCTTTCGTTTCCCGATCTTCTCTGGTACAAAAAGGCTTTGGTGGGTCGGTCATAGAAAACCACGTTTTCTCATTCCGTTTCATTATCTTCACTAATATTCTTATTCACTGGTTGCGTGTGGGTAAGTTGCACCCATGTTTGTAAAATGGTGAGTGCGCTCTGCAATTTTGAAACTGAAAACTAACGATTTTGTTGTGCATATTCATGAATGAGGGAGTCGGGTCATATTACAACTAATAAATTGCAATTTTAATTGCCACGGCATTAGTAAATGTCATTGTATAATTATTCAAAAACTTACATAAATTTAGTTATGGGATAAGGAATGAAATAAAGTAAACACGAGAGAAGTGCATTGCAGATGAATTTAGCTTGTTTAATGAACTATTTATTGGAAAAATTAGGGAAATTAAATCGATACTCTTAGCTCATGTTATTTTATTTCATAAGAATTCGCGAATTATATACAGTAATTTACTTTTGAGACATTAGTATGCAATACACTTGCATAGGAAACGTGATACGCGAATAAATGTTTTAACAAATTTGGTTATTTTAAGATAAGTAAACAATACTTTGCGTTACATCCCAAATTACTCAAAGCCATATTGCATTACTAACGTTAAAAAAAATTACGACAAGACAAATTACAATATGCAATGGTAAAAACCATACAATAGGCATATATTTTATATGGATTAAAAGTAAAAGTTGTTCTATCCTCATATTTTACTATCTGATGAAAACAATTGACATAGTCGTTTAATAGCTGAAGCATTTCACTTCGTGATCAATTCGTATCATTTCGTTATAAATTTCACCATCAGCTACTTCTCTTTTTCTCTACAAGTTTATCAAGAGTGAATAGTTTTAATTTACGGAAGTTAAAGTCAATCATGACTTTATGTCGACAATTCGGCATCCTTTCGATTACAGGAATTGATACATGTGGAATGCGTAAATGCATGTAAACTTATGATTAATATCCTCTTTACGTTCCTCATCCTCCTCTTCGGTGATGAACTGGCAATTTTTTATCTAATTATCTCATTATATTACTGATTACTGGCTTTATACACATTAATCATCATAACAATCATTTCCTCCGCTTGGAAAATCATCACTATAACTATTTAGATTCCCATTTTTTATAAAAAAGAAACAAGGAAAACATCTCAAAAGTCATTTTTCATCCCTTCCTGTCGTCATTGTATCCTTTCTCTTAAAACTTACAACAATATTTAATAAGTGGCTCTCAAAACCAAATATTACTGCCTATACATATGTGCATATGTTGCTGTAACATACAGACCCAATAATTTTTCCCCTTAATAAAAGGGTGCACATGGCCTACATTAATAACATAATCAGTAATATAATCTCTATCACGGATCCAGATCATTTTTTAACCCGGTCGTCATTAGGACATATCATCACTTTTTCCATTGAGATAAGAGAGCTGAAAATAAAGTGGGTTGGTGTGTCTTGAAATGTAAAAGGAACAGTTTTTAGTACAAATACGGATATTAATGTCATTATTGTTAGTATTCCACTGGCATCTTTCTAACCGACTTTTATGATCCATGTGCGTACATAACTTGTTTTTAGGAATTCTGTTGTATTTTTACTGTTTTTACTTCCTACTGCATAGGTATTGCCTATTTACGATACAATTCCCGGCAATTCTTTATCAATTGACGTAGCTAACTATTATGTGTACAGAAAGCACGTTAACATACCATTCGATCAAAAATAAACTCTCCTTTTTTTGTACATATTTGCGCATACTTTGTGCGTTTGCATTTTACATACTTGCAATATTGCCGATGCTATCGAGTTCATTGCTACCACAAGCATTTATTTAACATTTGATAAGACAAAAAAATTCTTGCACGGAAAAGTTTTGCGTCATTTCTACAATCGCAATCAAGTTGCAGCCCATATTGCATGACGGCTACTACGCTACTACTTTCTGCTTACCTCACAACTACGCCAAAGCGATTTAACACGCATGCAATCCCATTATTGGATAAGTCAATAAAAAAAGAGTGTATGTGACACAGTCAATAATGACCAATTGTCAAATGCGTTACTTTTTACTACAGGACGACACTACTGACTTACCTGTTTGGATTGTGTATTTGTGCGTGTATTGTTAAAGTTAGGTCAATATATAGTCAGTAGTATAGAAATTTTCTTTTCATTTCACTACGACGAGGGTGGTGAATGAACGCATTATTATTATGTACATAAAAATACAATGGTGGACACACATGTAATTCATTAAGTGAAAGATGATACAATGATACATGCGTTGGAATAAACACGTTTTTTTATATATTTTACTTATGAATGGACTTACTACTACATGGACATACATGACGACACGGTAAATATCGTTTTAATTTATGAGTCATACTGGTTGCACTTTATGACTTGCAGTTATCATTATCAGAAGTTAGATAGTATTTGTACGGCGGTCCATCCTACAAAAAAACTCATGTCAGTCAATATAGTAATATAGTCGGTGCAGTGCACCGGAGTGAATTCATTGACACCGTGTGATACTCTATTTTTTTAAACTTTAAACATAAACATTACATACATTTGCATTGGTCCACTCCACACACTACGGCGATTAGTAGTACACACACATAATATATCATATTATAGTTTAGTTATTATGATTATTGTCTCATGGATATATGGGATGTGTGTGACTGACGACTGGAAGCTGTATCGGGGATGATATCATCATCATTCTTGTATTTCATTCATTAAAAATCATTTTTATTTTTATGACCGCTGGAACGATGACTTCATTTTCTCATTTAAAGTGACAGCTTCTCTGCCGTATTCATTTCAATGACAGTTTAGACACTTATTGCGGCTGATTTTACAAGCAGGAACGTCACAGGATGACAATATGACACCATGTAATTAAATTATATGGTAATGTTCAGTAGCAGGTTTCTTGAATTGTACAATTTCCACTTC
>JAHZMV010003562.1:0-11378 GCA_027743765.1 Coecobrya sp. COE2
CCTTCGCTCTTCAGCCTATCATAGAGTCTGGAGCTGTTGCCCTTGCTAGTAGTTTCGGTGATCGGGATTGGAACTTGGGCCTCCAGATTTCGCCGTTTTATTTGATTAGCGTGAGTTAGGCTTGCCTTTTCTCCCTCAAAATGGGCTATGATGCTTTTGAGCAATTCTGAATTTAAAGGAGTGCTGCCATCAATCAGGGATGATAAGTTTAATAAGTCAGGAACGGCTGGGGCTGGATCAATTGTTGCTTTTCTTTCTTCCGATGTTTGTCTTACAGGCTCCTTTGTCCCCGTATCTGATTCGTCATTTGAGTCTTCTAAAAGGCTCATGCCTAAATCAGTGGCTGGCGTGTTCCTCGCGAGCCTGTGGACTGCTGAAGTTAGTGGGTAAACCAATTGCTGAAGGGGGATTGTGCCACTGATTTTCCTTCTTCATTTTGCTGGGGGCTGTGGTGACTTCCTCAATCTCAGGATTAGTCCTTTTGCGGGTTGGTACCATTCATTGATCTTGTGACGGATCTTAAGCTGGTTGCTTTTCCTTGCTCCCTGTTTGTGTTACTTGATTCTGACTGCTTGAATAGGCATTTACAGAACCCCTCATGTTTGACTCTGAGTGTCTTTGTCTCTGTCTTTGGTGTATTGACGATGGTGTTGAATTCTTTTGAACCTTTTGTGCACAGTCTCCGTACTTCTGTACGGATTGTTGGGTTTGGCTTGGGTGGTGGTAGCGAACGGCTTTTCTCAATGATTTCCCTGTTTTTGTTGGCCGTAGCTTGAATTACACAGTTGGTTAGCTTGGTGTCCAACTCTTTCTGATCTTGTTGTAGGCTATTTATAGCTGTCTGAGTGTCAGCTCGGTGAAGTCCATGGAATCAAAAACTATTCCAATTACATCGCAGGAATTAAGTCGGATTTGTTCCAACAAGTCCTTGGCCTTGTTAGAGTGGTCAGTGAGGATTTTTTGGATTCTAATACGGTAATTTGCTGGGTTCACTAGTAAGAGGCGTTGTGCCGTGTCCTCTTGGTTGGTGGGAGTATTGTGGCTGCCCATGATTATTGTTGTTGAAATTGAATTTGAGGAGGTTGGTTGTATATGTAAGTAGGTGAACTAGGTTTTTCCGTAATATTAAGAAGTAGTCCTGAATAGGACTGTTTTTTCAGGTGGGTATGAAAATCGGGGTTTTCAGGGGATCGGTATTCTCATTAAATTCCTCTTTGCTTTCGATTGTGGTGGCTTGCTTGAGTTGAACGGACTGATATTATGGTTGGTTTAATGGTGGCCTTTTTTACTGCTGGTGTTTTTAGAAGTGGTTAGTACATACTGACATTTCTGTCTGCGTTCGTGTAAAAATGGACTAAACGGAACATAGGAGTCATAAAATGTTTCCCTTGTTGTAAGGATGGTTACTATTAACACAAAAATAACGTGGATGTATATTCGTATAAGGATATGAATTGTATAAAAAGGAAAATACATAAAATAAGCCGATGAGTCGGTGAGATTCTTAATGCTGCTTATTATAATGTATTGTGCCATTTATTATGGCGGTAATGTGATCTCAAAAGATATCAAGAAAAAAAGATGTGTGAGGGTAATAAAATTTAGCTTTTGCTATTTATAAAGTGTCTCGGTTACCTTAATTCTTTGAAAGGTGTGGGGTTGCTTTGAAAGTGGTCTATTTGGGAAGAGATAAGTGGAAATTAATGGGAGAGTCAGTGCTACTATTTACGGAATTTAGTCAGATACGATGTGAAGGTCCAGTTCCGTTACTCCTAGAAGATTCTTGTTCATTAGTAATGTAACCGCTATCGACCAGTTCTCGAAAAATCGGTCGACGGGCTGGCTGAAACGTGGCAGCTTTGGCATTTTCAAGTCTGCGGTTAGTGTTGTTTTGTGGGAACACGGTTGGATCCACTCGATTTGGTGGTGGTTGCTGATCCATCACCCGCATTCTTTGCGTCAAAGTACGGCGGAGGCGGTAGCTCTCTCATTGCCTGCAAAGGAAGGTAACCAGAAATGGCGTGGTAAACACAATGGTCCATCCTAGGTACACCCAGAGTAATCTGGGTCTACATATTCAATAACGTTTAAATTCATTCAATAAGGGTTCCCACTTTTTGACGTTGACCGTTTGACCTTTGATTACCCGTAGGGTATAGGGGTCAATATAAGCTTGATTCGTCGTTAAATTCATCTACGTGTTCAATAACATTTAAAGTGTTACTTCATTTATAGCTCGCGTTTAACAAAAAAAAATTTACCGGTTGACCTTTGATTACCCTTAGGGTTTAGGGGTCAACATAAGGTNTAATTGACCGGTTGACCTTTGATTACCCGTAGGGTATAATGGTCAATATAAGCTTGATTAGTAGTTAAATTCATCTACGTGTTCAATATCATTTAAAGTGTTATTTCATTTATAGCACGCGTTTAACAACAAAAATTGACCGGTTGACCTTTGATTACCCTTAGGGTTTAGGGGTCAACATAAGGTTAATTAATGGTTAAATTCGAAATCTACGTGTTCAATAACGTCTACGCTGCTAATTTTATTAATTATTCTCAGTTTTTGATAGTTGACCCTTTGACCCTCGGATGACCCTATTAGGGTGCAGGAGTCCCTATTAGGCGTAACTAGCAGTCGAATTCGAAATCTGCTTCATTATGAAAATTTTCAAAGAATGTTTGAATACATTTTGAATTACCTAACATTACGGAATAAGTTACAGTTTATTAGTAAGATACTAAGATATCATCATCATCTGCCACCCCAGGGGGATCCCTTTTTCAAACTTAAATTAAACTGGAAGCCCATGCCCATTACCGCCGGGAAAAAGCTAAATATACAGTTTACAAAACGGGCTTTTTAAATATTCACATTGTGGTAATGTGTATGGGATAGTAGTGATTTTACGAAAATAAAACTTTAACAACGTGTACAGGGGACGGGGGTGAGGTTTCAAAATTTTATTCTAACTCTACTCAGCAAGTTCTATCCGTCGTGATGAAACTCATATTTATATACATAAGTTAAACTGCATTTCTTTCCAGTGTATGCCATTTTGAGGGCAAAATCTGGTACTGTTCGTTTTGGGTGAGCCTGTGTAGTGGTTTATTTATTTATTTATTTGATTTAAGGCATAATGAATGATCTTTCGGCCCTGTGCCAAGTTTTTTGGGCAAGAAGATTGCAGAAAGTGGCAAGCTTATCATCGATGATAAGAGGATGGAAACGGTGAGGCTGTTTTGAGTAAAAAGTGTTGCTGGAGGATTTGGGATGGCCAGAGAAAATGTTCGAGAAGGACGTCAGGCGGAAATCTGTGGAAACGACTCCGTTTTAACTTTGTTAATCAGTTTAATAGTCAATTGAACCAATTTTAATTAACTATCACCAAGGAAAATTATTGGTGGTGATGATAAACACAAGTTTAGTTAATTAGGTCACTTGATCAGTGATTATCTCGAGTGGATTTTAAAAAGCGCCCAAGGAACTCCGCCAACAATGTGGAAAACTGATGAAAGTAGAGCTTTCATGTAAAATCCTAATTAACCATTTTAATTAAACTGTTTAACAATTAACTAATTTATTTATTTGATTGTTACTATCATTTACAAAAAAAACATTTTGAACAATTAGAAAGGTAATTAATTATTACAATGCTTCAAACCCAGTACACACAACAATTTATAGAATAATGGTAACTTTTAATTACTTAATTAAATTATCATTATAGTTTAACTTTTTAGCAATTAATTAATTATTGTTTACAGATTCCATTCAACCAAAAAAAAGATACCAGCAAGCGGAATAAATGATAAGCCTCGACCGCTCAGCAAAAAGATTTCTAGTTCCTCTGGTGAGGACAAATTCCAAGAATGAAAACAATTAAAGCTAAAAAAACTAGCAAACCAAAACGACTGAATCTTCACACACAAAACTGGGTTCACATTTTAACATGACCAGATTTCTTCAAATGGTAATTGCGAGCTGACAATGACCTGAACGCCAGTGGACAGGAAGAGCACTTGTAGGGCGTTTCGCCCGTGTGACGCCTGATATGACACTCCAAGTCTGCTTGGCGAAGAAATCTCCTTAAGCAAATCTTACACTTGTGCATTTTCTTCCCAGAATGAATCAATTGATGCATTTGCAACGCCCTCCACATGGCAAATTCTTTCCCACAAACAGAACAGCTCTCCGATTTCTCGTGAATGTGACGTCGTAAATGGTCGAAAAGTCCTCCCAGTAAATGAAATCTTTTGGGGCAAAATTGGCACATGAATTTTTTCTCGGAAGTTGAATGCCGACACAACCTGTGGTCCCGGAGAGTCTTCGGCTGGGCGAAGGATGCACCACAGGTTACACATTTGTAAGGCCGCTCCTTAGTATGAGTCCTCATATGGGATGCGAGATGACACCAGAATTGAAATAGGGAGCCACAAAAAAGACAAGTGAAACGAGAACGCCTACACTTCCAGGTTTTAAAAATAGAAGTGATGCCAGTGGTGGAGGTCGATGGACCAGGTCTCTCGCCATCGTCAGGTTTCCGGTTAGAGCTCTCTCCATTCCCAGATACATTTTGGATGCCAACTTGGGGTTGCAATGGTAACCGGAAGTGGCATCGGGACAAATTAATTTGGCAGGTTCCAGTTAACTGCCGACGTTGAGCAGGCGTGATGCCGGTGGAACGTGCCAAAAATGCGGACAACATTTTTGCTGATGTGCTACCTAAAATTTAAAAATTTAAAGCTATTTAAATTATTATCAAAAAATATAATTTACCCGGATGAGAAATTATAATGATAAAAATCATCATCACACTAATTATTTTAATGTACCTAATTTAACTTACCTTTTCACGTGAGTGGAGGAACTGAGATTGAAAAGTTTAAAGTAGAGAGTTTAATTAAACTGGAGCAAAAATTATTATAGTGACTTGTTGGTAAAAATGCTATGGAATGAATGGAAAGAGAGAAAAAAATACCACCCACCTCGCCTGACTGAAAAATCTTCTAAAAAACAGGTGGTTCCTATCTTCCACACATATTCCAGGAGTCGGCTTTGCTCGGCTCGCTTCGTGCTTCCGGATTTTTGTGAAGAGATGTAGGTACCTAGATACCTCTCTGGAAAAAATGCTGAAAGTTCTCATGTGATTTTACCACAAGCATGTATGCAGAATTAATCATTTTCACTTGATCAGTGATTATCTTGAGTGGATTTTAAAAAGTGCTCTGGGGCAGCTCACCAGCAGGAAGAATGGACAAGTGATTTTTTTTAGGAATTTTTAAGAAGTTTCATGTGGAGAATTTAAATACCAGAGGACAATTAAAATTTATGAATAAATAGTTAATTAGTGTTTTAAGGATATTCGTCTGGCATTTTAGAATGAGGAGAGCAGGAAAGGGAGTACCTTTTTGTGAATGTTTTCGAACGGATTGTCCCCTCGATACATTTTGGAAGCACTTGAGAATCGCTCCAGCAAGTTGTTAGATTGTGACCTTTGATGGGGGAAGTTTGCTCAAATTAGGGGAGGTAGAGGAAATTATAAGGGAACCTGAACCTCTATGTAATCTTGGGACAACGTAAGACGGAACGGGATGACTTTTCTGTGTTCCAACTTGGTTAACTCGAGAAGTATGGAGTAAATCGACAAGGGGTAATTTTTGGGCAACTTGGAAATGAGTTGATAGGACTTTCTGGGATGATTTTTGAATTGTGGAAGCTGCATGTTACTAGGACTCTCGAAAATCCTTAATCGACCAGTTTTGCTAGTAGTTCTGGACCCACAAAATGTTTGTTTGTAAAATTTCTGTTCTCCAGTAAGTTTTGAAGATGCTGAACGTTGAATGTCTTGTACTCAATGAGACATTTTTAATTTTGAAGATGGGGCTTCTATCCGGCCTCTGTTTAGGAAACATTTTTGAAGGGAAATCCGAAGCGAATTAATTCTTTGCATATCTTATATTCACGTTTTTATAATAAATTATGCAAATTGGTGGATTTTGATAAGGACAACCTATTTTGTGTGTTTCGTGTGATATTTGGGCGGCAGTCTAAATTTCGGCCGAGTATTGCACAGACCGGCCATTATTCCGGTCGGCTAATGACGTAATTTTTCCTACCATAAAAAATTGTAATTTTCCTTCGACGCACAATTTTCTCCATTTCTCAAAATTTTCATGGCGATTCAGTCGTCCTAACAATGTTCCTATCAATCTGCATTCTTAATGAATACTTTTCTCTACGAATGTACATTGGATACATAGGTATATCATTGCCAATTTGAAAAGGGGCACTTTTGTATACACAAAGAAACTAGTCAAAATTGGTCAAGAAGTTGAGCAAATATTTGGTCGTGTTTCGCCAATAAAGGTGGAATATCGGGAAACGTCCCTTCATCAACACACTCAGCGACTTGCTACGTTCGACGCATTGAAGATCAACGTGGTTCGGCTTGCTGTTCGTGATTGTTCCAGCCTATCGGTTAATAAATTGAGATTACCTATTACCTAGATAAAATATTTCATCAACAAAATCAACAAAAGGAACTTTGAAGGAACAGTCGTCAGTAACTGTGTCAAACAAACCGATGAAGTTGAAATATGTGTTCGCAATCCTCCCACAATTCCCATTTCTCGCGTGTCTGTCTCAACATTTCAATCATTTCAGCAGCAAGTAAAAAATTTCAACCGTCAACTGCTGGATTAAAATGCATTTATGCATTTATGTAGCGTCTTGTGAGCTTAATGTTTTCTTAAAAAAACATTGCAAACAGGTTCTGTTCTATAATATTTTTGGTAGCAAATTTTAATCCTATCATCTACGCACCTTACACCTTGCACCGTACGTCTTGCACCTTGCACCAATGAACAAAATAATGTATCGTAAGTTTACAGTGAAGAGGATCCGTTTATAAGCTAATTATTTGCATCTAGTTGCATCGAAACAAACATAGAATACTGATAAAATGCTAGCGTGTTTAATTTATATAATTCGTGATGAAATAGAAACGTCTAATTCAAACAAAATTGATATAGATTTGCATAATTGTTAGTATACTATAATTTTGTTCTAATGCTAACTTTCATTTAACAGTCCTAATTCATTCTGTATTGCTTGACTATATTCCATGTTTAATATATGCATATGAATAAATAGCAAACACTATAGTCCTCGTAATTTTAAACTACGGGGAAAGAACTTGCGACGATTATCCCAGCATAATTGTAGTGTATATTTGCGGTCCCTGGATAAAGAATAAAATCTCGGGCCCCACAAATCAAAACTTAGTTTTGTATACTTAATTTTAAAATGCTTCGGTTTAACTAAGTACTTGAACAATACAATGTACTAGGTAAAACGTATATTCGACCTGTGATTTTTAAACTAATTATTTGGGTAAATATTCTCATGACCATTAAGGTAAAATAGAGATATTTGCTGCTGCAAAAATGATTTAGTTTGGTCTAACAAACTCATCACTTTTTGCCAACAAATAATTTCTTCTTCTTAAAAAAATTACAATTTAAAAATAATAGAGCGATGATTTTTTGATGGACAAAAAGCATTTTCTCCATTTATATTAGCTACGAACTTCATTAACGATGGATATTTATTCATTTCACTGACATTTCCGAATGTACCTACCTGGTTAACTCGTTGTTTATTGCATCTAAATTGATTATAGAATACTGGTGGCACTATGTCGAAAAAATTATCAAATTAGGTAGACATTCTACTAAACCTATATACTGTGTACCTGAGCCGACCCCAGTGTACTTGAGCCGTAAATGTTCTGGAGCTTCTGTTCAAGTGGGAAAACCAAGACAGACTTCCGGTTTTGGATCAGATGCTCTCCTCACCCGACTACATATGGCCGGTACTAATTTCGGACATTTTAAAATGCGTATTTGTTAAATGAAAATCTGTTTGGACGGGGCTCAATTCGTGCGAAATTAGATGGTCTCATTTAGATCCATACATAAATAGCTGTAGTACAATACACCATGTAAGGAGCATTTTGTTAGGAGAAATGCAAATTGATTTTGACTTTGGACACATGAGACATTAATCTATGAAAAAGGAACTTTGATTAACATCAAATTATCCCTACATAACTATCACAAATCTATCTTTACATATATTATTGCCTCTGACCATCCCAGGTTTAATTTTGCTTATAAAAGTGATGATATTATACAACGAGATTGACTGTTAGAAAAGAAGTCGTACTTGTTGTAACAATGTTAACACACCGGATTCGAAAATTTTATATTTTATAATGCATATAAATTTATTCTCAGACAGCACATGTTTCAAAATCGCATTATACTACCAATTCACCTCAGATATTGCTGGTTTAAATGAAGAATCCAATTAAGATTTATTACATATTTACCAATATTTATGAAACAATTTATTTGAGTGGCATTCGGGAGGGTTGTGTTAAATTCAAATGTTGTTTTTTTCGTGATTAACAAAATTTATAGATATTCCTTAACGTCCAGAAAGCGATTTTGATCTAAATTTAAAAAAAATATGTGCTGGAGGGTTGGGTGCCGGATTTAAGTAGTTTTTATAAAACTATAACATTTAAAATTAAACATACACGATTTAAAAAACAATAACTCCTTATCCCTCCCTGGTTACCAAAAATCAAGATGTAGGAGTTTAAACCTCAGTTGGGGCTTTCGAACGCACCATTCGGTTGGTGCCACAGGTGAAGGACTGCAGAGCTATTCATTGTCAAATTTCGAAATTTTTGGGATTTCTCCAAATTTTACCGTTATTATCTCAACACAAATTTGAGCATATGACATGAAAATCAGCATTAAGTGGTAAGGATTATAGGAACTTTAATACCCATCATTTCATCATTTAATCCCAATCATTTAATCCCAATCATTTAATCCCCAAATCATTTCATCCCGATCACTTCATACCCATCAATTAATCCCCTAATATTTTCTCCCCATCATTTCATCCCCGTGATTGAATATTACCTGGCTAAATGGTCTGTTTATTATTGAAGGCAAAAATGAATGGATAACATAAAATATCAAACTAGTCCTTTCTTTACCTGTGTGCCCACTCCCTGTTCACATAGTCAGAGATAATAGTCTGGTCACATTAGCACTGATTGAGTTTGTTAAAAATGAATGTTTAAAATAGAACTCAAACGGACATGGAATTACCGGAGGTTAATATCTATTCAGCATTTAGCGCAACAGATTATTTCTGGAGGCGTCAGGAGTGTTATGTGAATCGGGCTCGCTGGGAAATATTCTACTGAAATATTATCAAGTACACTTTGTCTGCAACCGTTGTTTTACAGATGACTTTAAAAATTTCTAATATTCTGCAACAAAGTTCATGCCTTACGACTACAAAATGTCAAATTCAAACATGTGGGGATTTAGCATATTTCTCTGGATGCGAAGATCCAAAGCTAACCCAGATAGTGCTTTCTTCGAAAGGTTGAGTCTCTCACCTATGTACGATGATACACAAAGGTATGTCTATTGCCTGATCGGTTTAATCACCGGTGGCTATTTTGCATATTAGCCTGTATACAATTATTGGATCTACTTGCCCCACTATTTGGAATTGGATTGCATTTTCTGCATAACAGGACGTTTGAATTTTTACACCTGTTTTCTGCATTGTTCTTCGCTGCAAGCTATTCCACCAAGATGTCTACAGATTTCCTTGTTTTGGAAAGATTTAACTCCGTCAAAGATTACTTTCAGAATCCTTTAAAATATTTGGTAACAATCACAACCGTTCGATGCAATATGTGAAGTTGGTTACTCCTATCATCCGAAAGAAATATTACTATTATATGAAGATTACGGGTGCAAGTAATTGTTTGGAAGCACTTCACCCCGATAATATTTCATTGCATTTTAAGAGATCTTATGCAATAACAATTAGTTTTAAAATTTTAATGGAAAATAATTCTATCAGATTTAGTAGAAGATTCTAGAAGTCCGTGCCAGTAATACAGAGAAAATCATTTTTATGTGCTGGCTATATGTGTACTCTATTTACAGAAGAATCACTGTGATGCATGCATTTATTGCACTATTTAAGGAATTAAGAATGGCTCCATGTTACTTTTCTATTGAGGATTCACCGAAATGTAATTAATGGAATTAAAAATGATAAAGACCCAAATCTTACATTCATCGTTTACTACCTCATATAAAATGGTAATTAAACCTGTCATGTTTTGTGTAAAGAATTAAATTGAAAATCAGTCAAAATATGCCATTAAAAGTCGTTTCATTTCAAATTAGTTTGCCTTCTCTGTTGTAATTCAATGGCATAGGGACGTTGGTAGGTGCTACGGAACCATAATTTATGATCTATGGAATATGGAACATTGCACCTAATTTGGAAATTATATCCCAATCTAAGCAATGTCCCTCCCTTAATCCTGTTTCAGTATAATGATTTTATGGTTATATTCAATATTAAATAGGTCAATCAGATGGTATAATCGCAAAATATTATATATTCTTCCGTTGATGCTAATAGTGAGTCACTATTAGTGACACAACAGAATGCTGCATTGCATATTTACGAGAAGAAAATGGGATGCCTGCTACCCTCAACAACACATTCTTGTAAACATTAACATTATCATTCTGCGATTCTGAACCCATTCTTATATTTTAGTTGTATAATTTCACGTATATAAATAGTAATCATCAGCAATATTTAGTTTTATTATCATAAGTCTGTTAAATTTTTACCGCCATCAATTGGGTCATAAATTAGTTCATCCTGGAATCCAACTTTTATAAATTAATAAAAACACTAATAATAAAGTACTCTCAAGAAATTTTTAACCAATTAGCATTTGTATTTATTAAGGTATCTATAAAATGAGAATATATTCCATGTAACATATCCATGGCACATATTAAGTTAGCTACAAATGTTGTATTTCTCAAATTTTGCTGATTTTTTTCATTGCGTTTTGTGTTGTGATCCAAATGAAAATTTATAACTGTTGATTATTTAATGACTAAGTATCGAAAACTAATATCTTATCGAAGGGTGTCCAAAGGCCGTTTATCACATCCGAATAGTTTTTGAATGAATCGGCTAGGTTTAGCAATATATTTGAATGTTTCCAACTGGAAAGGTTTGCGCAGCGCATGATGACCAACCTGACATTTCTTCCTGATGTGATAATTATTATAAAGGCTAGAATTTCAGGTAATGTACAATGAAAATGGAATATAAATTGGGCTTCTTTAAAATTTATTGACCCACCAAAGTTTTGCATGTCACCGATTTTCATGAAAATTTTTGCATAGATTTGTAGGCCAACAAAACATTCAGAAATCAACCTTTCAGGTCCCTTGTC
>JAHZMV010003563.1:0-10992 GCA_027743765.1 Coecobrya sp. COE2
ATACCATAATGGAAAAATATTAACTGTAATAATTCAAGATAATGGTCCAGTTTACTGAAGAGTTTATGCTTAAAAATTATTATAAACATCAAACGAAAACAATCTAACAAATTTTATCCCGTAAATTTATATTCTTAACTTATTAGTCAGCGTGCATTTGTGGGAGTGTAATTAATTGTAAGGACATATGTAAAATATAATAATTGTGCATAAACATGATTCAAACTAATTGTGCATGCAATTATAGCATTTGAAGCATAATGTCTCAAAATGTGTTCGAAACATAATCCGGTAATACATTTTTTAAATGTGAGCATAATGTTCATACAAAATACACTTGTGTTTCTACCATACATTATATAATTATGTGAAAAATTATGTTGAAATTTTAAGTTGAGTTGTGTGTTGGTCGATGAAATTGTGGCAGGTGTTCCAAACCAAACCCAGAAACTTTATTGTCCCTCACCCGATATAAGCAGAAATATTGATCCCACAGTGGCCACAAACTACGAAATAAAAACATTTCATAAATGATATCAGAACATTATATGCAAATTTAAAATTAATTAGAGCTAATTTTTTAACCTTTTCGATTTCACATACTTTTATAATGAAAGCCTCATTTACGAAGAATTCACCTCGACCAACACCAATGGGATGCTTTTTCATGTCCTTCAAAAGGACTCCTACATTCATGTCCATCTCGTCAATTTCAATAGTGGTCCTCCGCTTAGAGCAACTAATGATACATTCTTCATATTTGTCGTTCTGGAAACATTTGGTGAAAACATTCAAAGACATTCAAATTAAGCAATGCATCCAATTTGTTTTGGCTATCATTTTTTTATTATTGTACTCATCATCATATACTTAGACTATATGTATTTATATCTCGTTATAAATACGTTTTATTTTTGAAACTGTACCTTGTCTGCCGAAACCTGGACCATGTAGTACGTTAATGCAATTTTGATAACGCTGATAAGGTTAATAAAAACATCCATGGTTAATTCCTCCTTCTTAAGAACTTGGAGCAGAAAGTAACTACACAAAATAATGTTTTGGATGTGGATAAGTTTAATCAGATTCCCAAAAACTTTGTGGGTATAATCACAAACTTCCCGGAGTTCTGTGTAATGCTTCCAGTGAATTGATAGAGGACAGCGGCCACCATAATTTCCTGTCTTTGTGGCTTCAATTTTCCTTGTGAAATGGCATTGTAAAATAAAAATTTGAATGGCTACAATTGGCCACATGTCCAGCATTATGCATGAGTGAAGTATTCCAAAATAATTTAACCAATTTGAAATCCCAGCAAATATTTTTGTTTCACTGGTAATACTTGTTGAATAATGTTTCCATAAGTCAATAGTTTGACGATCATAGTTTTCAGGAGTCCAAATAAATAGATAGCTGGCCAATTCAAAAGCACGAGAGAAAACTGCTTCTTGAAAAGTCCACTCGTAGAGGGGGACATCCGTAAACAGTGTGCTTAGTCCAGACAGGAATATTGCAAAAGTTCCAATAAATATTGCAATCGTTTTTGCCCATCCGCCTTTTCTAGGAGTACCTTCACAGTTGACCTTGTCTATTTTCTTCAACAAATTTGATATTTGGGTGGACGATGTAGAAAGTAGCTTTACATGGTAAACCCGCATAAGACAGTTTGCAATGTAGAACCCAAACTTTACGAAATTTACCATGCTCTCCTTATCTTGAAAATGTACCCAAAAGTATTTCGTATCCCCAAGTGACTGGAGCAGAGAAGATGCCGTAAGTATCCAAAACACAACCTGTTGACACACAATAATTGTGAACAGAGATGAATAAAGTAAATAAGCATTTTACAAACGAAATCACGAACTATGATTTGAAAGTTTCTATTTTAAACTTATTCATGAATGTTTAGTCAAATGCTAACGCAATCCAATTTATTATATTTTAATCTACGCCATATCATAAAGCATGTTGACATTACTGAATGACGGCATTTTATTTTATATTCTATTTCCGATTTAAAAATACACAAACTGTTTGCATGACAGATGCAGGTTACCAGCAGCAGGTACATGCATGCATGCAAAAAATATTTCTTAATTTTTTAAATAAAATCTTATTGTTCAACCTTTATTAGCGGTGCAATTGCGTCAGTAATTGATATTCAAGAATTATGGTAAAGCATGTCTGACATTTATTGGTACATTTTTTGTCAATGAGTAATTCGCGTGTAAATAAAAGATAAAGAAAAAAAATTGTAGGATCCGGGCCATTGATGCTGAAGACACTCTTATTCTTACTAGAAGAGAATGCGTGACATTCTCTTTTTCATTTTTCTGGCCGATAGGGTCATTGCAATGTACCTATCTGTATGTAGTCATGAAGCAAGTGAGAGAGAGAATCAATTATTAATACAGATAGGTATCCTTGAAATGACCCTTTCAGCCAGAAAAATAAAAAAGAGAGTATCACTCTTTCGTGTCTAACGTCTGTATTTGTTGTGCTTTTCATTGATATTTTCATGACGATTTGAACAGAGACAAAGAAATCTACATATAGTATGCCTAGAATTTCCTATTGCAAATTTTTTCTGGAAACTTTCCAGTGGACAGTGAAGTGTCGTACTGACGGATACAACGGGAGAAAACAATTTATTATGCAGTGGTAAATATACTTTTAGATATGTATCTACATAGTTTTAAATTATTTATCCAATGTTATCATAACGCTGAATCTATTAAATTGGGCGGCCTTTTCGCATTTTAAATGCATATTTTGGTTGGCTTATTTTACAAATACGATGTCACACAGTTTTTTGTTTAAGCAATATTATCAATATTCACTTTTTTTGTTATGTGACATGACGTATGTATATAAAATTTCCTAGTTTTTGCAAATAAGATACATATTTCAACTTTTGGGGCAATGTGAAAGAGGATTACCAGAATGATCTACAAACAATTGTATACTTAGACGTAGGTATACAGACATACATTAAGATTTCTGCCACACCCCATGAAAATACAGAAAATTCTGAAAATGAATTTCTTCAACAGTAATAGCTGCCATTTATGAACAAAATTTTGTAGAATGGTTTAGTAGACCATAAATAGTCAGGAATATAAATTGACAATACGCAACAATGAATTAATATTGAAGGGGAGTGCAAATAAATTGCAATCATCGCGTATCGGCTCAATGAAATTATGGCTGATATATTTACCTATTATCCACCAAAATACAAAGCAGTTGATACACCAGCGAAAAATTGAAAATAAATATGACACACTAAAATAGATCAAACAAATGCTTTTCTATTTAATCTGCACCGGTTATAGTCTTCTAATTTTAAATTTCAGATGTGCATTTAACTGATTCAAACAATTTTTTGAAAAGAATAATAAAGATTCCTATAGATTTTAAGATTTCTTTTTCAATTTGCAAAATATTTTCAATATAGTGGTAAAAAGTTATGAAATTGTAAAATACATATGTACTTACAAATTGAAGCCATTTGACCCACTTGGGATAACCTTTTGCCGACTCTGGTTCCACGGGACTCATACAGATATAGTAAAGAAATGTTGTGAAGTATTGAATGTACTTAACAGCCTTGCTCTGGGTGGGTGGGCGAAACCGTCGAGCCCTAACTCTCCGAATAATTGCTAACAAGTTAGCACGGTTAACTTGACTTGCCGATCCAGTGGAATCTCGACGCTGAAGAGCGTTTCCATTTCCCCCCACAGCTTCCTCAACTCCTTCCATCTCATTCACTTGCTGAGATTCCACCTCGGATAGGCCATTTCCTTCTATTGGTTGCTGGTCGGTTCGAACTGTTTGTGTTTCCTGATCATGATTTAATGAAGGTGGTGACGCAGCGAAAAAACTCGGTTGAATATGGGCTCCAATTGCGGAACTACGTCGCACATTTGCCATATTAATTTGAGCTCTGACTTGATCCACAACCTGGGGAAAAGTCATTGGTGTTGACCTTGACTTTATTAAAGGAACGTTTAGGCTGGTGGATCCACTAACGCTTTCCTGTGATGACGCACCTTCCATTGTTGTCAATGCTTCTGCCCCCATTTCACTGGAAGGTTTTGTAATTTTCACAAACTTTCCAGAAAGGTCGTCACCACCAGATGGTTCAGGTTCAAACTCTTCCATATCAACAGAACTTTCTTCTTTTTCCTTTCTCTTCATTCGAATGAACTTGTCACGTCTGCTTTCTCTCTCAGATTTGTTTGTGCAAGCGGGTTGAGCCTCCTCCACGGCTAAATCTTTTAATTCTACATCATATTCACTTTCAACAACCACTGGTTTCTTTTTACCGTTATCATCAACGTGTTTCATGTTACCTTCTTTTCCACTTTTTGACGCTTCCATGACAAAACTTGAAAACAACTTGAATAAATCAACTTAATCACTTATTTAATTTACTTTTATTTTTGGCTAGATTAGGAGGAAAATGAAGAGCATCCGAAATGACGGAAAACCTTTCTCGGAATGATAAAGGGAATGAAGGCGTCAGTTGAGTAGACTCTAGAAACAAGATGATTCATCTTCATACGATGCCAATTTTTGCTCCTTTTAGTGATAGTTTACCACCTACTGTTGATAAAAACTGTCAGATGTTTGTACATATTTTAGTAAGTGCACAATAAATACCTAAATTTTTATTAAGTAATTTTTGCATGTAATTTCATACATATGAATTTTGCACATTTGATGCTTTGTTTTCCGTTTTATATTTTTTTCTTCTAATAAGTGCTTACACACTTTTGACATCTGTGTAAGCGTGGCAGCTCAGAAGTTTTTTTGAGTTTTGCTCAGTTCAAGCCAGGCACGAGATGACGGAAATTAATAAATCCCCTGTGGAGATTTACTAAGGGTACCTGATTAAACGATATGTTCCGCTTACATTGATGCCACCCTAGCCGTCTACCTCACAGCTTGAACGTAACTTTTTTGCAACCTATTTATTCTGTCATGTGATATATATACATTTCATAATATGTGAGGTCATCAATATTGCATTTTCACCGTTTCATTTATTTCGCACTTCTTATAAATATGCTACCGATCATGGATACACGGTTAATCAGTAATGATTATAATTTTGAGTGGCAGCACAACATCGGCTCAGTTATGCGTTTATGTATATTTAATTCTACGTAACAGTAAATGCAGTGTATTTTATGATATAAAAACCTATAATTTAAGAATGACCAAAGTGGAAAGCCAGTTTAAAAGGCAATTGTGAAAAACAAGGGCAATACGTGAGAATTTTTAACTGAAACCTAAAAATCATCGTGCTAACAATAACATGAAGAATGAAAGTACTCTAAAAAATATTGCATGTCACTGTTTTGCCAATTTTTTGTGGCACAAGCCATTTTTCAGGTTAGATGCAATTAGATTCTCGATCACGTTTTTACTGGTAATAATTCAGGCATGATATTATTTGATATATGCCGAAAATAATATTTGCAGGTTGAGCAGAGTTGAAATGGAACTCCTGTGGAGATTCGGATGGGTTGGCAGGGATCACGTACGGAGGGTTGTGTGATGTGTTTACATTAGCGAGAAATGCAGCTATCCATTATCTTATGAAATGATAATATGATGTCACATCTGCTTGTTATAAAATCATTGTCTCCCAAAACTGCACTTTATTCTTATTTTTGTTCTGTTTGTGTTTCTTCAAGATCCAAGACAAGTAAGTACCAAACACAATTTTAAGCAGGATTCGATTGATACAAGGTGAAATCTGTAAAACCCAAACAGTAATTGCGGTAGAAAGTTGTATACTTGAAATTTTGTAGCGTTCTAAATGAAGCATTTTTAATATAAAATATAATAATACAGATAGTCATGTGTACATTTATGATATGCTAGCAGGTATCGTTTAGTCTTGCGTGATGAGCGTTCCACGAAACATTTGTCACGCATTAGCTTCATTTACATTTCTGCCCTCTTTGAACTGCATTCATAAAGCAAAATGATAAACCGTTGCTATTCGCAAGTTAATTTGGATGTATTTGGATTCTAGAAGTATGTTTTGTTTTCTCTCCTTTGTCATCAGGATACAATTGGGACGAACAGACAAGAGGCAATCCCTAAACAGGAAGATGGAACCGAGACAAAAACATATTTGTAATGGATTTTTAGAAAAAAAGTTGATAAACATGTTTCACAGAGACACTTCGAATCAATAATGTCCCACATAATATTAGGTATGTTTGCCCATTTCCATTTATACAAACCACATGCAAAATTGCATTCTGAATCAACAAAATATTGCAATCGTGATTGCACATGTTTTAGAAAATGTCAAATATATTCACAAACTTTAAATATTCACGAAAGACTGCCATTTTATTTATTGTATTAGTCTGTAAATCCATCACTCGGTTTAAGCTCTCCTGAAAACTTGTAGTTGTCATTTCCCTGTTTTCAATAAGCCGAAATTTATCTGATCTTGACGTCGATCAGAAAAAAATTTTGGTGTCCGGAATTACAACAGTTTAAGATTGTTTTGGTTACTGTAAATATGGTGCAGTTGCATTGGTGAATAATACAAAAATAATGAGGAAGCAAACATTGTGAGCTCAATTAGTAGATGGTTTAAAACTTCTTCCAACTTTTTTCCATTTTACGTGACTAGTTTTTCGCAAGATCCCTCTTACATTGCACGCATTTTCAAAATGGATTCACATTAAACAATATTTCAGTTTAAATAGAAAATTCGACAATAGATGTTATAAAGTTTGGGAGAAAGCGTCCTGAAAATGTACTTTGCTTGATATTCATGTTTCCAAAAAAGTAGCATTGCATATTACTACTTTATACACCGTCCTAGATATATAAAGTAAATCATCATCTTCATCCGGTTCCCAAATCCTTTCGCTCACCTATCAATTCAATTTTTACCACTGCCTCAAATCGATTTTAGCATGGCAGTGTGAGAAAAATGGTATATATTTATGTATATATTATGTATCCTGTGAAAAGTTAATTAAAATGCTTTTTTAATAAAGTAGTCGAACTATTATTCGTTTTCAGAGACATGTGCGTGTTTTTGGGAACTTTAGTCTATCATATGTAAGACTTATCTGTCGTTAGGAGTTTTTACTATGAAATATTGATCAATTATGCGTAGCAGGTTAAAAGTCGACTCCATTGTGACCATATGAAATCAGATAAATAAATTTAGTTTTGATAATGCATAATGTGGGATATTATTTGTTGCCTAAGCACGAGCAGTTTGGTTTTAGAATACAATTTGTTCTTCCCATTTTTTAGCAACACCGAGAAAAACTACAAGCCTTCATTAAGGCTGTCTCTTTGTAAATTTTTATTGATATTCATGAAGCCTAGCTGTGATGCCGGTAATAAAAACCATTTTGGATAAACTCCCACTGAAATCTGCTGAATTACTATTTCGATTTATCGTTCAACAATGAAGTAGTCATGTTTTTTGAGTTCATTGTTGAATATCAAATATTGATCATTGCAGGTTACTCTCTGATATAATTGTACTTATGATATGGGCTTGTAGCTGAAACAATTTGGTCATATCACCACCATCTATAAGCTCCATCCAAAAATTCATTATCCCTAAATACTTGTTGTTAATCGAATAAACAACTGATTATTTTTCTGTGCATTGTCTTCATTTTTGCAGCTGGTCAGTACTTAATGAAAACAATGCAATATGTTGGATGCTCTCATCTACTCCCCAGTCTCTCTCATAAGACTATTTGTTTTGAAGTGGCCTTAAAAAAGTCACGGTTTAAGTATTAATTCAAAGCTTGTCAAGTATAAAATTAGCCGGCTAATTCTTTCAAATTGATTCAAGTGGAGACTTCTGACATTCCAAAGATTCCATAAAGTTAAATACCGTCCAATAGAAAGATGATCAAAATCTTAGACAGCTTTGCATTAAGATCAAGCGCTATTCCCTTATTTAATGATGACATTTATAAAGTTCTTGTGTCTTACAAGTCGATCCAAAATATAAACTAAAGAAAACTCCCAGCGAAAAGTCTGCGGCATTTATTAGGCTGGATTAAGCATTATTCTCAAGGCACCCCTACAAATGAGATGTACCAGAAACAAATATAAATCGTTAATTAATTTCCTATTGCTAAATAGATATATAGAGCTGCTATTATATTATGCTATATAGAGCTGTTATTATATATGGTATTTATTGCTAGCTGTGCACACTAACAGGAGTGCTGTGCACACTAGCTGTGCACACATTTATCTACGTTGTATTTCTGTGCGTTTATATGCTGCCTTGCGAAGGGATTGAAGAATTAATGCAAGGAAATCATTTAATGGTAAATGCTGATATAAATATGATGATGTTAATAACAGTCTGGTGATCGTATTAATTTTGGAAAAAAATGTTTACATCACTAATTGGAATTTACATCAAACACACAATCCATATTGATTAAAAAAATGTGAATGTGGAAAAAGTTCACGTTCACGTTCCTGATTCTCTTTCTCCCTATCTTTCTTGGTTTATATATTGTAAATATTTATCTGCAGATGGGAAAATACATTTTTAAGGAAATGATTGTATTTGTTTACTAGGCCACGCAAAATTCATTTTGTAAATGATATTTTGTTATTATTATTTGGCAAATGTTGACATCGGAAGGGAAAAAATTGTAGTTTGTGGGAATTAAAGAACCTCAGGTAGCATAAGTTTCGAGGTGGGAGGGTATTGAATCATATAATATGACAGTTGGATAGTCCTGCGGGGTCCGTTTTTATCACAGAAGATGCCAAAATCAACGGACAGCTAGCATCAAATATCCTAATTTTTATTGATATGCAAAATAGGAAATTTGGAGCAAGAGGAGGAAAGCTAGAACTTTCATCACTTTAATATGATACTGTAAACTGCTCTTATGTTAGAGACATGAAATGTCAGCGAACTGTTTGACAAAGAGTAGTCAATTGGCCAGATCCTAAAAGGCTTCTGACTTAATATAAAAAATTTCATAAGCACAAGAATAGACAACGTTGGAAGGAAGGGATAATCCGNTAGCATCAAATATCCTAATTTTTATTGATATGCAAAATAGGAAATTTGGAGCAAGAGGAGGAAAGCTAGAACTTTCATCACTTTAATATGATACTGTAAACTGCTCTTATGTTAGAGACATGAAATGTCAGCGAACTGTTTGACAAAGAGTAGTCAATTGGCCAGATCCTAAAAGGCTTCTGACTTAATATAAAAAATTTCATAAGCACAAGAATAGACAACGTTGGAAGGAAGGGATAATCCGAATACCGCCATAACACCAGATTTCCATTTAACCTGTTTTTTGTCGCTTGATAAAATATAATTGGAGTTGCATTTGATGTGAAAAATATAATAGACGTTTCTTATAATCATTCCTTCTGTTAATTATTGCCCTGATGAAGATAGTCAGTCTTTGAAAGCTTGGTGAAATAAAAAAAATTCTTTAATTACCACTAAAAATCCCGTGTTTTCTTTCATCATAAAATGAGATATCATAAGTGTCAATCCTCTCAAGCAAATATATGTGGCTTTGCTGGTAATGGTAATATTCAATACGTATTGGGTGAAAATTGCCTCTTATATAATTATGACATCTCTTGAAAGTATGTACTGAGTTTTGGCATCAAATGAAAGACTCACTTATGTTACTATTTTCCTCATGGATTTATAAAACCTTTAAGTAAATATCTAGGATTCCTTTATTAATACCGTCGTAAATTTGACTTGACAGATCTCGACGTCAACGATAAAAATATGTTAGTTCCCACAATCGTAATAGGCCTAGGTGCGTTTATCTGACAGTCCATTGGAGACTTGTGAGAAGTAGTAAGGAAGCAGAAGAACGTGGCTTTTGTATTGGTACGTAGATAATATATGTAGATGATTTTAATGACTAATTTTGTCTTCCGTCTTACGTGACTAGTACCGTCTTACAGTACACCCATTTTCAAAATATACATTCAACAAGAAATGCCAATTTACGTAGCAAATTTTAATGCATAGTTAGGACGAAAACATTCTGAAAAATCTAATCCGCTTGATATATATTTATGATTCGAAAACAAAAATAATATTGCATTGTAAATTTACATTTACTACATTTCAATCTAAATTATACCTCGTAAATCATCATCTTTTTGTTCCCAATTGTTCCTCTAGGTTGAGGGTACTGTCAATAACTTCAATTTTGAACCACTTCCACTGCTTCACATTGGAAATGTTATGTGGTGAAGATGTTTTGAGTTTTTAAGTATTGTATTCATCATATGAAAAGTTAACTAAAATTCTTAATGAAACAATCGAGCTATTATTCAACAAATTTGTGGTGCAAAATTATTCGGTAAAGTTGATCTGGTAACTCAAATATTTAATCATCAGTTAATTATTGCATAGTTTAGCCTTATTAATATCTTGTTGGGCCTCCGTTAGCTGCAATGACGGCTTCCAGGCGTCTGGTCATGGAATCAACAAGTTTTGTGGTCACTTCCGGGTTAGTGACTTCCCACTCTCGAACTATGGCTTCTTTGAAGGCGTCTTTCCCCCTGGCACCGCACTGAAGCAATTGTCGCTTAAGATGCTCCCACAGGTGCTCAATCGGATTGAGATCTGGACTTTGCGGGGCCATTCCAATACTTCCAACTTGTCTTTGACAAAAAATCCTTGGTTTTCTTCGCTGTATGTTTGGGATCATTATCTTGTTGGAAGATAAATGACCTCCCAAGTCGTAGCTTTCGTGCAGAAGGACGCACATTCCTCTTCAAAATGTTGATGTAGTGGTCAGCGTTCATAATCCCGTCAATAAACTCCAGTTTACCAACTCCGGCGGCTGACATGCACCCCCACAACATCAGTGACCCACCACCATGCTTAACGGTTGACCGGATGTTCGACGATTTTAAGGCTTCCCCGGTCCTCCTCCAAACTTTCTGGCGCCCATCCGAACCAAAAAG
>JAHZMV010003565.1:0-12455 GCA_027743765.1 Coecobrya sp. COE2
AAACGGTTGATGGCCCTAGAAATGCTACCATGAGGGCCATTGTTCGTGGTGTCAATGAGGTAAGCTCATCCAACGAAACAATGACCAATTAAGAAACTTGGATTCAAACAAAATTCTTAGTCTGCACTTGATCGTGTAGTCATTAAACAATATACTACTTTTGAAAACTTGGTACCAAGAAGAGAGCACTAATAAGGCTCTGTGAGACGTGTAACGCAATTTTTATTGTAGCATGTCATGTGAGTACGTGAACAGTACAAAATTGGCTAATTTCTCCTTACACCTGCTCACATTCCCAATTTAGAAAGAGCAAACGACTTTCTCCCTGTAACATCCCGTTTGAGTTTGCTACACCGAAACGTGCAAGTAACTAATACACACTAGTATTATACGTTATAGTAGTTATATATTTTTCTAACCTCTTCACTACTCTCTTTAACGACGACATGATCCCGTTCACTTCGTTTAGAAGTAGAACATTCGTTCATTTTCAAAGTATCTGTGAGTGAGTCAGTAAGAACTACTGTAATAATGGTATATAATAAAGTGATTCTGGTTGGATGAGGTAGTATTTATTTAATGATTACGTGCGAACACTTTAATTTCAACCGTTTCTCCTCATATTATATATGCTTGTATGTACATTTCTCTCCAAAAATATATGCATTCTAACGACATTTGTCTTCCTTCATTCTCTCTCTTTGTACACACGTCATTACAAATAACAGAAGAAAATCCTTCCTTTTAGTATTATTCATGAGGACGATGAAGATAATGAGTTTCGTCACTATCATCATTACTTTTAGAGTACAACGTTGCTTCAGTAGTTTCAATGTAGAAAATTGTAACAAAAACGATCATTCAGCTCAAATGCCTTCAGCAATTTAAATTTCCGTTCTATTCGTATATACCTATCAAGTTTAACTGACAATGACTGCATTTTGAGACTATAGTTATTGAGCTCATTGTTTAGATTCGCAAGATGAAGACAGAGGAGAAAAATAGATTCCGAGTCATGAGAACATAACGAGCTCTAAAAGCGATGATGAAAACGGTGGCAATAAAATTTAATGAGATGCCGTGTGAAGTACTAATGTGATCATTTCTTTTGTTCTTTTGTTATTTTGTTAATTCGTATTACGTATTCCTCCTGTTTGCTGCCTCATTGGATAAACATGAAAACCTCATCGTTTTGGCTTGAACACCACAACAACACCAGGCTACAACAGATCTGTATGGAAAGTGTACACGAAGCCATTCAGGAACTTCTGCGGCAGCACCAGAAGCCGCAGGGGTGTTTGCCCTAGCCTTGGAAGCTAAGTAAGTTGTTTTCCCCTGCTTTCTATTTCTTTCACGCGAGTTTAGCTACATCGGTTAAACACATAACTAAGTAATTAGAATTTGATTTTAGAGAAACATTCTTCCTGATCGATGATAAAAGCGTGTTTTTGCGATTTGTAATTAAATTACTAAAAAGTTAGATAAGCCTAGGTTGAACTTTTATTTGCAGAGCTCTCATTAACAAGATTAGAGGGTAGGACAAAAATATTTTAGTGGAGGCGTCTGTGGGAAAGATGTAATAATAGCAGTTGAATAATACATAACCCACTTTTATGGAAATTAACGGAAACCGTTAATCAAATATATTGAATCTTTATGAGCGTCATGTTTTGATGTACCATCAAAGGGTAATATGGAATTCTTAACTTAGGCATATAATGCTATAGTTGACATTTCTAGATAGACTATGCGCGTTGCGTCATATTATGTGCGCTCGATTTTATGCCCCTGCGTCTCCATTTTGCACGACACACATGCAATAAAAATGTAGTTTGGCAAACTTTCATCCCTCGACCTCCTACAACTTTTCCAAGTTAACTGATTTTCAGGCAGTTCTTTGTGGCATAGACATATGCCATTCCTAATTCTTCAAACTGGCGCAAACAAATATGTACATAACCATGATTTCATTACGTACTATAAATAATATATTACCCTCATACCTCCATGTTGTCCCTCAAAATATGGATCCTTTGTTGTTTGGAAAAGTTTTCCTTGTAGCATGGTGGTTTATTATGAAAATTCTTGAAATCACTACGAGAATCAAATGAAGTGATTGACATGCGTGTAAACAAAAACCAATTTTTTCTTTGTTTCAGTCCTTCTTTAACATGGAGAGACATTCAACATTTGACAGTTTTAACATCAAAGCGAAACTCCCTGTTTGACGCAAAGAGTCGCTTTCACTGGACGATGAATGGCGTAGGTTTGGAATTTAATCATCTATTTGGATTTGGGGTACTGGATGCTGGTGCAATGGTAGCACTGTCAAAGGAGTGGAAGACTGTTCCAGCTCGATATCACTGTGATGGGGGTAGCATCAAAGAGTCACGGTATGGTGTACACAGAGATTACATGAAAATAATAATATGTAATATGAAAACAAAAAAGTATTTGAAATCCCAAGGATGTCCTTTCTAGAAATAAATAACTACTGCTTTTTGTACTTTTATACATTTTCTGTGAAATCATAATATTAAATTTGTACATTTCTATTATGAAAAGTTTAGGGCAAGCTTAATAAGCATTGCTTATATAAAATAACTTGAAACTGAAAAGCTTAAAGAAGCTGTGAGAGCAGCTAAAAGATGAAATGACAGACTCTTGGCCTCTGACATTTTTCTCAAGATGTTATTACAGTGTAGAAAACAAAAGACTGAAACGACGAAACGAATGCAAAAGGGATTTTCCTTCATGAATATTACAAGAACGGAATTCGCTTATTATTATGCTTGTATAGCTAATATGCAATTCAAATTTCACCAGAATCTTTTTCCCAGATAAATATTCAAAAGAGAATCCTTTTGTTTTTAGAAAGGACATTACGATTCAATTATAGATTACCTCACAAATTTTCTGACTAACGCTTCCGAATATTTCCTATAAATGCAGGAGAATTCCCAGCCGTGGTACTCTTGTCTTGAAATTGGATACAAAGGCATGCCAAGGATCGGATACCGAGGTCAATTATCTTGAGCATGTACAAGCAGTTGTGACACTGAACTCTACCCGTCGAGGGGATGCAAACATTTACTTGACTTCGCCCATGGGGACTCGGTAAGCATTTATAACATTTTGTATTATTAACGGTATCTTGTTCCAAATCGAATTCTTTATGAACTTTCACTAAAGAAAATAGATAGAAAATCCGAGTGCAAACTTACGCTACGTAAGAGTGAATGCCCGTGTGTCTTCCTGTCCATCGCTGAAACTTTCAGTAAAGAAATGCATTATCGTGGCAGGAAATGGCGTGGGTGGGTGGTCGTTAGTGGTTTGCTACAGCAATCCTGTGTGTTTGTTCCATTATTTGCACAGCTTCAGGTTATCTCAGTATAAAATGAAAAATGTTTCAGGTTATGTAATGTAATTAAACAAGTTTGTTTGCTGTGCACACTAAAACTAATGGTCAGTAGATGAATCAAACATTCGAATCTCAAACAGGACGTAATGAAAGTACCTAGTCGCTAGTATCTGTACCGTGTAAAGTTGAGATTGGATTATAGACTGTTAGGCGATACTGATTGCGACGCTATTTCATATATGAAAATATCGTTAGTCATTTTATTGGCGGATTTAAAATTACATTGACAATGTTAATTGGACATACTACCTTAGAGTAACCTAAAAAGGAATTGAACTGTATAAATACTGACGTAAATAGTGATGATGAGAACTCAGTCGTCCTTAGCTCTGCAGGTGTATGTATAAAAGGGAGTTGTTACTGATAAATGTTCGCTTTTCAATAGGTCCATGATTCTCAGCCGAAGGCCAAACGATGATGACAGACATGACGGATTTGTTAAGTGGCCCTTCATGACCACTCACACTTGGGGAGAATACCCAAGAGGAACATGGACGCTGGAGGTAAGCCGTCGTGTTAATGCACTGCTTTAGTGTTTTTCCTGTATGAATTGATATGACAGATTTTATTCCTTAAAAGCTTACATCTAAAAATTCAATTGATAAAAATAAATGTCCTCCCACACCCATAATCTTAAAATGATAAATGACACCTTGTCATATCGGGGCAGGGAGAACTTGTCAAAAAAGGAAAATATTACATTATGCGGAACATAACAATATTTTATTTTTATTCCTATGATTCTTTAGGTTCGATTTCTTGGAGACACGCCACAGTCCGGGTGGCTCAAGGAATGGACATTAATGCTTCACGGGACAAGAGATGCCCCATACACCAACCTTCCTGTGACAGATCCTCATTCAAAATTAGCCGTTGTCAAAAAAGCACACGAAGATCGAAAGAAGGCATAAGGTTCAACAATTACTTAGTTTTATTCAGTTCCCATTTTGAGCGAGCGATAGGAAGTGTACGTTATGTTATTTATTATGCGGCCAGTTAATGTATGTTTTACTTTTACGATAGTACATTTCAGATTAATAATTTACACTGTCAGCTAACATTCAATGTTGGCAATGCGTTGTTTAAATCATAAGAATATTAATGCAGTTATCATTGTGAACATTTAGTTGATTATATTAATAGTTGTCAAATTAATTGATTATATTTTTTCCAGAAAGTGGAACACTTTAATTTCAATATTCTTCTAATTACATTAGACTTTTAATCATAAGTCAGGCCTATAATGTAATTTATAAGTTGCATTTTACGTATTTGCCTTCCATTTAAAATGAATGACTCTTTGTATCGTATACAACAAAACGAGATGAGATATATATTATATATATGTATCTATATTATATTAATATATGTAATCAACATACATATAAAACACAGACAAACATGTACATTGCAACTTGTTAACATTTTGTCTTGAAATCATGAAATACCTAACAAACTCATGAAACTAAACAATGTACAACACAAAATCAACTTTCCAAAACCGAGGTACGGAAATGATATGAAAAATTGAAATGATTGAAAGAAAATCTTAATCAGTTTCTGTTTGACCTAAAAACAAGACATCCTCCGTAGGTAATTAAAATACTTACATAACTTTACAACCCGAATTGTCAGATTGCAGGTGTATAGTATACCAAAGCTAACAACCCGTCAGCAACAAATATTTTTACGTCTAAAAATGAAGTTCAAGTCTATTAACAAAACAGATATATAAAAAAACTTCAGTGACGAAGGAATTGAAAGCAGTGATTAACATAACTATAAAAATTGTGACTGTATAGCATTACGAAAACCTTTTATTTTTATGTGAAATAACCGTTGATTGCAGTCCCCAAAAGAGTGATAGGACATAGAAATTTTAAAAATATCTAAGCTAACCCAAACAAATTCAAAATTTTAATTTAAAAGTAGGCGGAAAATTAATTGGACTTTAGCAAATTCCCTTTCTTTATCTTATTAGGGATTTCTTTTTTATAAATTATTGCTCTGCCAATTTATCATTTCAGCAAGATTGACATGTGAATGTGATAATAGAATTTAACGAGTAAGCTATAGAAGGAATAATTGCGTGCGGTATGTGGTCTTAGGGAGATATATAGGCTTGATGTTATATTCGTATCATGGATCCATGCGTAATTGTGCAGAAGTTCTTGGAATTTGTAAATGAGTGAATGAAGATCTGAAACCACAACCAATTGCTTGATCAGATAGCTTTTGGAAAAGTAAAATGTATATATACGCGACTGTATACTATATAAGTAAAAAAAAATCAGTAAATTGATGAATATTAATATCTCTATGTCGTTGATTTTGTTTGTATGATTGTAAAACATTTTTACATGTGGAAGAGTACATAATTTAGTATACTATTTAACCTCGATGAATCAAAATATATAATAAATGTAGTGTATCTCAGTCGACTCAACTCTCTCTGGTACTGTCAATCATGTATATAATAGCTATATATATATATATATTTACTTATTGTTAAGCTAATGGTAAGATAAGAAGCACAAGAAATAGCAGAGAGAGAGAGAGAATATAACATTGTGTATTATAATCAAGGTGTCCCACCGGGAATCGTTAGCCTGGAATCCCACAAGATATTATGCAAACAGTAGAAAAAGTCAGATGAGAAAGATAATGATGAAACCTTATTCCTCTTTCCGTCTCTTTTTTGCGAACGACCACGCTGAATTCTATTTACGGACAAAATATGGGTGAATCGTATCAGAAATCTGACTTTTACATAGTACATGTCTCTATCACATAATATTTTTTGGTAAATTATATAGTAAATGACGTTTTCAAAATGGATACGAAAGAGCCGTCTTATTTCATTTGTAAAATTGGCTTTGTATAACAAAACGGATAATATGCAAAAAATATATTGCAAAATCAATCATGTTTTTGTTAGTGCATGAGTTCAGTTTTATGTTTTGTTTTGGGAATGAATGATGTGTACAACCAATTAGATGGCATAATTTATTTATCTCTATTTATGATTGTGTAATTATATGTTTAAATCAAATGAATAAAAAGTTGTAATTGACGAGAATTATTACTATAATATATATTTTAGCATTCCGCATCTTAATCTTGGATAGAAATGTAGAAACGTGGAACGTTATAGTTATATATATTTTGTGTTTCTGGTGCAATTTGTAGACTTAAATTAAGTGTAAGTTCTAATGAACTGCAGGAAATGGTTTCATCTTACAACTAACAATAACTTGTATAAAGTAAACTAGAGAACAAAGTATGTAGGTAGGTAGCAAATATAGGATACACTAAATTAGTATTAAAGTACATTTCACTGAAAACAGGTATTGAACTTAAAACAAAATGTATTGCTTTGTATATATTAGAATGTAGCCGGGAATGGTAGTTATAAGTGCTCGCTTTTATTAGCTAATGATAATAGTAGTTACGTTGTACTCTCGAAATCATTAATTTCACGGCTGGAGATGGAAGCATCATGTAAAAAAAATATTTTGGTCAGACGATGTTGAATCTTCTATTTATTATTATTATTATTAACTTAATTTTTGTCCGGTACCTGAATATTTAGTTCACATTCCACATGGTTTTTCCAATCTAGTCAATGCTGCTATATATCAAACTCCAATTTTATTGCGATATTTAAAAAGTACCCTTTAAGTTACAAAGAAAAATATACTTGAAATACCTGTACATTTAAGTAAAAGATAAGTAACAGAAAGTCATTATATTTATGATTTCAAACAAAAGAAAACACTTCCATGTTTAACATTGATATATACAATAATTAAGAAAGGTATTTATAGACATACAAAATGTAAATATATTATTATTACTTGACTATATATACGAATTTAACAGTTTTTATTCCTTGCATTTTTCATTATAATCAAAAAAATGAAAATATGGAAGTCCTACGTTGGTGGCATATATATGTAATATATTATTATTACGGATATTGTGAGAAAAAATCTTGTACGGATTTTTGCATGAAAGAGTATATCCAGAGAAAGTACATTTTCAAAAAAATAACTAAACTTTTAGAATCATTTAATCTCACACGTGAAAAAAGAAGATGACAACTACTCTGTGTTTCGGTTCTCCCTCATGATGTACATATAAAACCCCAAATATTAAACTGTGAATGCAGGAAAGTGTTAAACTCAAAATTTGAGAAATTTGGTTTGAAAAATAGTTACTCCATATACTTTACAGTTTGTTAAATTATAATTATGTGTTATTGTACCTTTTAACATTCTTATGATTGTATTCGTATCACAAAACATTATATATGAATATATATATAAGAATTTTAATGTATTGACAGAGAACTACATATATATATGACATATATAATGATGGTTATTATATTAATGATGAGTATGGTTATTCTTATTAATTTAATATTTTATGACACATTTTAAAAAATGATATGGACTGACCAATCGGAAATAAATGTAACAAAATTAAATTTTACTTCATCATTATGAGCAAAGCAACATTATAAAGAAAATTTAACAAAAACCAGTACTTTTCTTAAGGTTTAATTTTTTTGAATTCCCTTCCGTCATCAACACAAACATTCAATTTGGATAAATTGCATTTTGGTAATTGGTTTAATCTGTTTATGATTATGAGTTAGTACACTCAATTTAACTTTTAGGATTATCAGTTTTCCACATCATGCACACACATTTTACATTACTCAATCAATCAATCATACTTGTCTTGGAGGTCCTTTTATTTACCCTGCATAAATGGTTGAATAAATGCATCATACTATGCAACACAAATTCTCAGGAAATGAAGCAGCGGAAACATTTATGAAAACAAATGAAGTATCTCCACCTAAAACACTAAAATCTGGTTTATCATTATAAATCACACTATGTAATATTTTAAGCCATGTAGTTCCGTAGTTCGGATTCAAATATAACTCTTCACCTCTATTGCAGATTGCAGACTTTAAATTGGCAATAATTGTTAGCCAATTAATAAATACATTCATAACCGAAGCATAACATAGGTATATCAGTTAACTTCACACATTTAAACTTCAAAACACACCTTACCATACTCCCTTGTAATGAATAACCATCTAATGAGTCTCTTGTAAATATGCCAGGCCTATTCATAGTGACAATTTACTTTCTTCGTAAACTTGGCATTACATTGAAAGAGTCGATAATGATTTCAAAAACGGGGCAGTCTAGCGAAAACTCAGTTGATTGTTGAGAAAGTATTGTATGATTTGTATCGCTCTAGTACAATACAGCGGTTGACATCATGTAATTATCAATATGCCTGCACCCAAAACTATTGCAGTGGCTTGTCGACGCTGTCAGCGACCAGTTCAATGTTTAAAATTTCCCTTTTCTATAGTTACTCATCATCAACGCCGCAATTAGAGCAAATTCTGCTAAATTATAATGAATTTAAGATTTGGAAAAAGCTCATCTCACAGACTCACCCAAGCATTTGGGAGCGGTGGCCTTCAATTTTAGACAAAGAGAGGTGAAAACACGAATTATTGGAAAGAATCAGGACCAAAAGTGTGTTTGAAAAATATAGGGTCAAAATGTTTTGGAATCTTCTAAAAGTGCCTATTTTGCTTTTGATGAGTATCATAATCCTTGCTTCCGGAGAGCAAACATTCCAGAGAAACGATGAGAATCATCAGGTCAACTCTGCCATACATCCCGGGTATCCTCAAGGTCATGCAATGCAACCATATCCAAGACGGCGGTTAAACAGAAATAGTCGCGTTCATCGTTATCCACGTCGCTTTTGGAGGCAGAATGATAGAATTACGAAGGATGAAGTCGGTCATAATGTAGCAAAGGTTTCCCCACTTCATTAGCCTCGCAAAACTAAAGTATGCATTATCCTTCTTTGTTAACATTTTTCATATTTTTCACTTTAAATTCAGGCCTTGTTGGATCGGAAAATGACTGGAGAGGAATCACAGAACGAGAAGCGATCAAGTAACAAGAAAAAGCTGCAGCGATATGCGCGATTCGAAGCTAGAATGGCCAGGGTAAGGCTATATCAATTACATTAAAATTTCCGAATTGTTTAGGAAAACTACGAAAACTATACTCTATGCATTTCCATTATGTTTTTCGCAGCAAGAGGCGGCTCAACTTTCACATCCTCCCGCTCCCCCTCAACAGGTTCACAGAATGATGCGAAATTCACCAGCGGCTGCAGCTACGGGTTTGCCCAAAACGGCACAAGAGAATCAAGGGATACTTACAACAGGCAAACGTGAAACAGTGGAGGACTCTGGGAAACATGAAAAACAGGATCCTATTCGGGTCTTTTAATAACGAGTATACCTATTCAAACATGGACATATCGTCAGATCTTATCTTCGTCTCAATCTAACGGAACAAACGTCAATTGAAGTATTCATTAATTAAAAAATACTCAAACATAATATTTTCTATGAGTAGTGTAGCGTTAAGTCATTTAAATACTGAAAAACAATTTATATGTACATTATACTATTCGTACTAAACTCGTCCTAAAGTATGTGTTTGTACATGTATGAAATATCTTCAGCAGCAGGTTTCACAAATGTAAATGTAACGTTCTAACATGTATGTATGTAATTAAATAAAAAAATAAATAATTTTGCTTAACCGAATTCTTAACATGTATCAAGTTTTCTTTAAAACTGACGGATCATTCATACTACATCTAAACAAATTAAATAAGGTTAGCATGCAGAAGTAATTATGACGAGGTGGGGTCGAGATGTAAAAGTGAAGTTAGAAAAAAGCATTTTAAACAGTTCATAAAAAACAAGCAATCTTGTGGCATATCATGGTAAAATATCTTAATCACGATAACCAATAATTATATAAGTAGGTATTTTATGGATATCCAATAAAGGTTCGACAAAAACAAAAATGATACATAAGATACACTTTTGTACAGCGTCAGCTTTTAGAATTTCCAGATTTGGGATACTTACCAAGGCTTGCTTTGATATAAGTTATCAACGTTAGATGGTACTAAAACCACATCTGCACTTTCTGTGGTGAAGCGGTGAAGGTGAATTTCCCTACAGTTTTCCTGATTTCATTCGCTTCCTGGGTCTGATTCACTTTTGACTTCCGATTCTAAACACTTAAGACAGGTCAGAGCTGGCTAAAAACTATTATCCAAAATAATCTCTTTGTGTTATTTATCTGTATACTTTAGTTTTAAGCATTACATTTTATAGGACACTGAAAAATAATTACTCTCTGAAATGGGATTTCTTACCTAATGATGTTCAGTATTTTCAACAGACCTTTAGTCAGTATTCAGTATGAAACTCTTAAATTAAATCGACGGGGAACCAGGTACATAATGTATGAAAGTGTGCATAAAATGAAGTAAAAATTAACATTTTTCGTCCCTATTTTTATGCTAGACCCCATTCACATAGCCATAACTTTATAGTAATTTTCTGTTTGCCAATGACAAACTCCCTAACACTCTGGAGTCTGGAGAACTCGTAATTTTTATACATCTTCTGTCACAGTTACTCCGCAAAAGAGACTAAAAGTCAAAATATACATTTGCCCATTTTCCCATGCCTTTTGCCTTTTCCTTACCTTACTTTTAAAGTGTGAATTCCAGACACTACGTAGCACAGAACAAGACTTGTAATAAAAAGTTGGTAATATATCCAATGCCGCTGTAAACAACGCAACATTACAGAAAAAGAAACCGAAGTAAAAGCGAAAAAGCAGCGTGCAGAAGAACGCATCAAAAAACCTACAAACGAAGAAAAGAAACTATGTTGCCACACCAGACCAGAGTAATAATAATAATTCAGACCAAAAGCTTTGATACACGGCCTTTCTTTACCCACACACAGAGAAAGCAAAAAACAATGACAGTAGCACATGCAATGCGTGCATGGTGTGTGTGCAACTTTCACCGTACCATTTTATTCCTCCTACAACACAACTTGCAGTGGTTGGTGGTAAGTATAATAATCATTTTCACGGAAAATAGTGCAAGCTACAAAGGTATCTACTTTCCATGACCATTGCATACCGCTCCATTCAGCATAAGCAAAAGAGACGGCCTACCAGAAAAACCGTACACAGCGTAAATAAATCTACAATAAAAATCGAGTATTTTTGCGATGTAAATGGGTAATGTAAAGGCAGCAAAGGTAAAAGTTCCCATTCGGTTTGCCACCTCAAACAACAAAAAAAACGAGAGAAAATGCCCGCACCGTATAGAGCTGTACAACAACAAGAATAAAAGTAAAACACAGAGGGTTTTTCAGCATGATGTTCTGCGGTGTGCATTTCGCTTAAGTGCATGCCGCGCTCTTGTTCCCTCACTCATTCTACTTTCTCTCCGGCTCTCTTTATTTTTCCTCTCTAAAGCCCAACTTTCCTTCTCATCCAATCCAGTTCCATTTGAGACAGTCAAAGAGGAGCAAAGCCGTGTCTTTCTGCTCCTTTCCCCTCTCTCCATTTCCATGCTCTTGTGTAATAATAATTACCGTGTTCCTACATCAATGCCATTAAAACCGTCTCTCACTATCCATTCTACTCTGACTAATATGCAATATCAAGTGCGGTAGTACCTCTTCTTTTGTGTAAACTAACGTGTAACATCACAAAAAAATTGTTGTGTAAGCTTGATCAGGAAGTAGTGCAGTAGTCTTACTTTAAGTGAATTAGAAGAGACTAGTAGTAGCGTTATTATTATTTCCCTAATACATCAGCTGCAATGTTGTTCCGCTCCCTTGCTCTAATCAACTTTCTCTGCTACTTTCTTTGTCTCTGGTAACGTTAGTCTGCATACATGTGCTTATCGTGTAAGCTGGATTGTCTTCTCAAGAGAGTGACAGGGCTTTGAAGGAAAGGAAATTGTTTCTCCCTCTTCTCTCTTTCTCGAAAGTGAGCAACTGACCTTATATAAATATAGCACAGAATACCATTACATTGTGTAGCTGGAAGGAACGGGAGGTAATTTTTGACCGTGTGTGTAGAGTTTT
>JAHZMV010003566.1:0-17908 GCA_027743765.1 Coecobrya sp. COE2
TTTGTGCTTGGTCGTCTGCCATTTCCCAATGCTTTCCCGAAACCTTGTCCCGAACCGAAAATGGACATAATATTGTATTTCTGTCTACTTGGGTACGAGTTATTATCAATCAAATAAAAAATATTTAACAATGGTTTATGTTCATATGTATATACCGCTTGTGAACACAGCAATTCGATTTCGATTCTGCACTACTATTTAATTGCTGATTATGATATGGCTTAGGAAACTTGTCATTATGGTATGTTAATTTGAGACATTTGCTTTGTTTGTATCAATTTGGATGGTTTATTTTCGTAAATTACATGTTATTAACAAATTGTGGAAGCTGAATACAACGGTTTAAGCTTTCAAACAACTAATAAAGTCTTTTTAATTCTTTCAATTGTGCTATATTTAGCCTTTAAGCAGATCAAGCAGCATTGACGTTAGTGAAGTCGCATCCACGAACATAAATTGTATGGGAAAGTTCAGCGATGTACTCTTCACGGTTTCATTAGGGTATATTGGAAATTTCATGAAGGTGATAATTTAAATTTTTCTACAATAACACGATTATTATTTATATATTTATTTAAGTAACCTATGCAGTCAATTTGAAAACATCATAAAGGAACGGCCCCGTTTTACTTACTCCTAGTCGCATAAAGACTGTATTGTAAGCAAACGCGACTGGAGAAAGTTGGGCTGCATTGTGCTCATCCCATGTTTTCAAAATTGCATGGTCTACATATCTATGTAATTTATCTTTGTGCTTTAGCACGATTACTGATGTTTATAGCTTATTTGGCAAAAAAACAATGCAATGCTTATGATACGGTTAATTTATATTAATATTCAGTGTTATGACATGTTCAATATTCAATTTTAAATAATTTGCTTTTCCTTCTTACATTTTGTTCACACAATCACACTTGTCAAAATAAATACTATAAAATATAACGAGAAGTCACTCAGTTAAAAAATTTTACTCTCTAATTTTCAAATCCATTTTTATTTGAAGTAAATAATCTTAGATGATCGATTTTCCACTTGGTGTAAAATTAGGTTAGTAGTGCTTCAATTCCCAAATATGTATACAAGTATCAAAAATTACATTTCACATAATACATGCATAGCATAAGCTTCACATTAGTGATAGGAAGCTCATAGTATTCTTGCATGCGTCTTTTTCCAAAAAAATGAAATAATTAATTCAAATCATTCACAGCAGGAATCTTTTCCAGTTCATTGTATTCGACTGGGTAAGGGCTCATAAATCCAATACCCCGGTATACTAATTTTCCTTTCTCGTTGTTACGTCACTGGTGCTTATTATGAAAACAATATTGGTTGATATATTTTTATATCTGTATGTACTGTTACTATTTCGTAAGTGCAGTTTTCAAAAGAATTTTTTATTTACATGCACAGAGAAGCAAGTACTGATATCTTTGCTATATTAAAATATTGCATTCAATATATTATTTTCAAAGAGAAAGTTGATATATGCTATAATATGACACCTTACATATGTACGTACTGATCTGTTTATAGTTAATTTTGCATCTACGTGTCATTCCCATTTTATCCCTGCTCCAGCATACTACTTGCACTTGACTAACGAATATTTAAAAGCACCAATTTATATATTCTTTCTCCGGAAGAGCAATTAAAAAATCAAAATGAATTTTTCCCGTGTGAACAAATTTTGGAAAGGGCTTGGAAGAAAGAAGGAGAAAGAGGAAGACGTCGGATTAGAAGAAGTTACATCCGACCAAGAACCTTCATCTTCAATCGGCGCCGTGTGTTTGCCTGCTGGGGATGATCTGTCAACAACATTTCAGAGAAGAGGGAGGCAAGGGAAGGTTGAAGATGAAGAAAATGTGTTAGGTGAAGTAATTATCCCACAGCATCCTCGAGGATCATCATCAAGCACTTCAATATTTACAGTGGCAACCGAAGTACTGCCAGCGATAACAACGGGAACGAAGAGAAAAAGTATTGAAAGTGAAAGTTCTTCTTCACAGTCATCATCAATTGAAGAAGCCTTAAGAAGAGCGATCGGAAATGTAGATTCGGATGAGTTTACATACTCCTTCGCCAAAAAATCAAGCACGCATGATTCCAAGGAAGTATTATATCAAGAAAAGCGAGATGAGCAGCAAGAGAAAGCAGCATCTAATCAGGAAACGTCAGACGAAGAACGGCAGGAACAACAAAAAAACGAAGATATTGTTGATCAATCCGCACAAGATGGAGAGAATGGAGAAGGTGGATATGAATTGGAAAATCTCCAAAATTCAGCAGAAGCATCTTCATCATCCGGACGCCCAGATCATTCGGGCATTAATCTGGATAATGGTGCACCAGAAGAAAGTACGCAAGAAAAAAATCCCACTTATGTGGAAAGCTATCTTGGAGTCATGTACAAGTTTGGTCTCAGCCCATTCTTTCCGGAAGGAGCATCTCCAGGGATTTGGGGATACTGTCAGATTGCCTGTCTCATCCAAGTAGTAAGCTATGATTACTAAGTTTTGAAGCAATTTGCCTCTATATTATATTTCACATCATACTTCACTAATTTCGCAGCATACAAGTGGTGCACTTATGATGACATCATGACAAATTAATTTTTAAATAAATTGCGGTGATAAATATGAAGGGTAGCTTGGGTTATTACATTACTGCAACCATTTACTCTATCGTTCGCATAGATCGATACGCTTTTGCATGACATCATTTGTATGTGCTTATGACTATGACTATATCATGCTCGGCTTGTTTATGGCATAACAATGCATGTTAGGTAAATATAATTTACTATAATCATTGCTAGCATTAATGTATAAGGTTGGTGAGTTCGTTTGCTTGCATAGACTGACGAGCAATATTTACCTATATTTAGTTATATTCTGAACACTGGTGTAACTTGTACACTGTATTTGCCAATGCATTTATAAATATTGTATGTCTTGGGAATACGAATGTAGAAATGAATATATCGCAGTGCCAAAGAAATTATTATATATTAGAGATACGTTAGTAAAGAAAGCTAGAAATTTACATTGTATATATATCATTTGTTAATGATTATAATATATATGATATACCTATAAAATGTAAACGTCTAGTTTCTATTCTAACGTATCCCATTTGCTGAAGCAGTTCTTCATATTTCCGCATCCACGGTAGACCTTAAGCATTTTTTATATGGCGACGTTGTCTGGTTGCGTATTGTACATATAACACATGGGAACGAACGATGGTGAAAGTGTGCTAATACACTATTTTAATCTTAACCACACATTTGTTATTTGTATAGATGCATGTTTGTAAGGTATTTAAGTCTTGAGTAACAAGTGTGTGACTGATGATTCTGGTATGACATGCACTTCGCAGTCCAACATATACAAATCTTGCTTGCACATACAACGCTGTTCATTTTCCTTTTATATTTTTAGATGGGGAAAGCATTGAAGCAACTGTTTAGATGGGGAAAGCATTGAAGCAACAACTGTTTAGATGGGGACAATAAATTGAACCCTAACATTATATTTTTGTTTACGGAATTGTTGTGATGCATATTCACCTTATATAGTTGGTATGATTATAAATAAATAAGATCAACCGAAATAAAATGATATAGAAATATCACTTCATGACGTCAATCGTGAAATTTCAGTACAAAAAATAAGCTATTCATTGTCCACAATTGTGCGACCAAATATGTGCTGATACAAGATGTTTTGTACGACCAGAAGCTACTGTATCTATTGGAGATACTTTTACTAGAAGAGAATAGGCGATATTTTATTTTTATTTTTTCTGGTTGAAAGGGTCATTGCGAGCATACCTATCTTTATGTATTCATGAAGCAAAATGAAAGAGAAGCAACCGTTAACACAGATAGGTATCCCTTGCAATGACCCTTTCAGCCAGAAATATCAAAAAGATTTTATCACTCTCTCATGTTTAACGACTGTATGTATGCCAGCAATCGAGTGATGATCAAATATAAAATGTATGTATAATGTTATACATGTGTAGCCCTACATTGGAAGATGCTAATAAGTATGCACTGTCATATAAAATTCGTATGGTTCAAAACAATTACCATATACTTACTATACTGCCACTAACATACCTGAGTATTTGATGAATCTTCAGTTCACAATGATCATGTTCACCGGCATCTTGCTTATTTATATGAAAAAATAATTACACTGCTGTGGTAGTATTGCTACTTTCCCTTGTTATAGAAGATGCTTTTCAATATGGACATATATGGGATAGTTTATCTTTGGCTTGTCCGGTTCCGGTAGAGAAAAGCTGTTTGTTAGCAAATTAACATACATACACATTAGCAAAGACTACTAATACATTCAGCTATTTTTCTTGGAAAAGAAACTTTATTGGCTACGCCACTTACTAGAACAAAAGGTCCACCACTGTTCCTACAATACCTTTATATAATAATAATTTTGGTGAAGGATAAAATACAACTTTAGGATACTTTAGCTCCTTGCGTAATGATGATAACTTCAATCAATTATAAAACATCGCAATTATTATAACGATTTCAGAATGCATGAATTTTTTTAATTACTCAGTATCCATACCATCTAATGAAACCGTAAAATACCCTAACATTTTACTGGTGGCCTTGTATAATGCGCGTTTAAAAGTAACGAGTGAGTCGGCATTGTTATCGTTGTCATCACAACGCGTCATCAAACAGCAACACAACAAAAAGCAATAATAATTTGTCTATTTCATGTATAAGACATAGTCCACATAGGCTCAGGCGACATTCGGCAATGTAAAAATATAACTGTTTTCTTTGAGCGGCTGACAATGGTCACAACAACTAAATGGTCACATTCACATGATCCTTTGTTGGTTTGTTGTTGTAGTTAGGGAAAAGAATAGTAACGGTGACGCATCGTAGCGTAGCATGCATACTTCAGTTAAATGACAATATGTAGTCATATAAAAATATGGACATATCTGTGTTCGTTTTATTAGGACCACCTTGCTGAGCCACTTGGATACATTCTTTTTTACGTGATTGCATACCACAACTTTATACATTTAATGCTTCAGACGAAGTGATGATCATATTGAGAATTCTTTTAATTATCAGAAATATATTTTTGATAGAGCTGACTACTTATTTATAACATTTTAGTCCCACTAATCTGAGAGATTTTCAAGTTTCTTTTTAGTAGTTAGCTTTACCTATTAATCACATACTAAAAAAAACTCATAAAAATGTCAAAAGTTGCAGCAATATTGCATGAAATGAAGCAATTTCTGTTCTGAAATGTGCTTTAATACTCAATTGCGGGAATAATTGGTCATACTACTACATTGGATGTACATGCATTATGGTTCCAAAGAATGATTTTTTTGTAATTTTGATTAATTTTCGAAAATAAAGGATATTTTTCAAATTAAAGGACTATCCTCTTTTGTCTTATTTTGAGAGTCGAAATAAAGGACTGTCCTTTAAAAACAGGACGGTTGGTAACCATATTAAGAAAATCTGCATTTTCCGGCATTGTGTAATGCGGCTTTTTGGAAATCCGGCTTTTTGATCCAACCCTTCTTCTTCATACACCATGTAAACTGTTGTCTACGTCGGCAATTGTGACATGTTTTGACCACCACCTTCCAAATCAGATAATAATTTTTTCATGATACGATTTGGCAAGATAAATTGAAAGTGGTTCGACTTTTCAGATAATCTATTGGATCTTCACCATCAGTTCCATTTTGGAATCATTGGCTTTTGCTAAATATCAATGTATTGAATTCGTGGCTATAA
This sequence comes from Coecobrya sp. COE2, assembly GCA_027743765.1. Lineage (NCBI taxonomy): Eukaryota > Metazoa > Arthropoda > Collembola > Entomobryomorpha > Entomobryidae > Coecobrya > Coecobrya sp. COE2. The sequence continues at coordinate 5,810 of JAHZMV010003566.1, forward strand.
AAGGAGATTTGGAAGATTTCACAAACATGTGCTACTATATGATGGATGTGTGCACCCATATCTATTCTGGATATCTATTCAGCATGCAACAACACAAATTTGCAAAAATGTTGAAAAGCTACGGCCGTCTTCGAGATTTTGCTGAAAGATATTCAAAGATCAAAGAAGAAAAAAATCATACATATTTGGTTTACGTCTTGGCAGCAGTGTCGTTTGTTATGTCAGTCTTGAGTGTCATCTTTTCCACTGGATTCATTGGATGGAAACCGGATGAAGGAGTGTTGATATACGCAGTGCATGCATCCATAGTACCAAACATATGGACGAAAGAGGGATACAACAACAATTCTACTGGATTCGAGGCACTGTACAAATATTATGGACACAATCCAACCACTGGAAAGGTCGTCATTGGATTGATGTACGGTGCTTTGAGGTTATGCACTCGTCTCATGGCAAACGCAAATTCAGACCTAATTCTCATGACTGGGGCAACCATCAAGAAAAATATATTTCGCTTGGCAAAAGAAGTCGGTAACCCAGAATATGACATCAATCCTGTCACATTGGAAAATTTCGAAGCCCCAGGAGGTCAGTGGGAGCATTATCAACTTCTAGAAGAAGCCGTAGATGACACCAACGACACATTCGACTGCTTACTGAAATACCTTCATGTCGAGAACGTGATGATGTTGGTGTACTTGGTCATGAATGCATTTGACGATGAATTGTCACTCACGACCATTCTATATTTCGCTTACAATATCATCAAAGCTTCCTGTACCTACAGGATTGCTACCCAGGCATCTGAAAAGGTTACCATCCACGAGGACATTTGCTGATATTTCTAATATGATGAAAGAAAGGTAAAATGGATAATTCATGTATTTGATAAAAATTTCAGAATCAGACATTCCGTGACTGGATACGGCGCTTGATCTGGAAAAGCCCTGACCTGGAATTCCGTACTAAGGCAAACACCATAGTGGACAGAATGAAGGAACACCCATTGGGACTTGGAAGAGGTCAATTCATGATAGACGAAGGCTTCTTGTTTCGGGTAAGTAATACATTTTTTACTTATCACCAGTTGTAGACTGTATTTAATTTGTTGTTCTCGCTCTACGTTCGCTTAATTATTCTTTATAAAATCACTCAATAACGTTTGTGCTAAATCTTCTATAGTGACAAGGCAAATGCCTAACATGTCTGGTTTTTTGGCAGTAATTTAAGTATGCTACCCGTTGCTTATCACACGTATCACACATTCCCCCTAGCATATTCCCCCGCGACATTTTTCCTCTACAAAGTTTTCACCATACGACTTTTTCCTTTTATCATTTTCATGTGAAAGGCTTCAACGAAAATAAACGTAGCAGATATCACACGTATTTATATATTATTATGTAAGTTTATTTCGAGTTTTTAACTGTATCGTCTAATCACATCAAATCTATATTCTTAAATATTCCTTAACAGATACGTATTAGACAGGTATAATGTATATCAATTAAATGAGCAGGAAATTTATTATGATGAATGAGGATATAAAACCTTTAAGATGGGGAAGAGTCGTATGGGAAATTTCATGAGTCGTGGAAACGTCGATTGGGGGAGATGTCGGGGGAAATGTCCTGAGGGGAAATGTGTGGGGGAAACGCATGGAAATGCTACCCGTTGCTTATCACTATCGAAAATTTAGCTTGAATGGCATTTAAATCATACTTTTGAGACCTTGATTTGATATGCCCAGTATGCTTAGTAAATGTCATCTATGTTTATAATTTTCTGCGCCTCCAACATAAATATTACAGTCATTAAACGAATTTAAATGATTTATATTTGTCAGTTTCTTGGAACTGTGGGCTCTGTCTTTGTGCTTCAAGCACAAACTAGAGACACGCCAAATACATGCGCGACAACAACACGTCAGTAGCATCAAGATTGATGACAATGAAATTTCAGCATTACCAGAGATCCCACAATTCTAATTATAATTACAACTTGCAGTCGTATTGCCTCATATTATGAATTAGGTTGTATGAACATATATATGGTGTACCAAAATACGTTAATTGTTAATAAATATAAGGTATGTTCATGTAAAAATTAATTTGAAGTAACATATTTGATAAGCCATGATATCCCTCATTTCATGTATGTCAGAATTCGCTTTTGTTATTAGGTTTTCGTAGTTCCATACAATATGAATGACAGAATGAATGCACACACGATACAATGTACCGCAATGATGATAGTAAACTTATACATTAATTTTAATGTCATAATATTTTATCTAAAGTTCTTAATACAGATAAAAAATTATCTAGCGAAAAGCATTAAAGAGTAAAGAGAAAAATTTTCTCGACGATCTGATTTCTGACGGGAGTATGAATTCTGCATACCTAAACTGCGTCATAGCATCATCATGACAAATATTTCAGTTTGAGTGCCATTAGGTATCAAAATAGTTTATTAGCTCTTTACAACGATGAAATGAACAATTGTTGTTTCGTCAGGAAATAAATAGTTATTTTCTTTTAACTCTGAAGATACTTATTAGAGTTAGTATGTGCAGTTATTAGAGTAATGATGCAGATGATTTTCCTTTGTCTTTACAATCATTATTTGCACAATGGTTTTATAAACTAATTAATAAGTTTTTTTATTAGATAAAATAATTTCACTTTAATGGCCAAGTACATACGTATGTAAAAGTCCTCAAAGCACATCCCGTGCGTAATTTGATGGAATAAATTTCGTGATAAATAGTTAGCAGAAATTGATTGACGTCAACCAATCATGTTAAAGGAGTAGTTTATGTAAAGCTAGCGTATCATTCACGAATTTGAGATCAAACAAACATCATTCCAACCATTCGGATCATTCAAGGATTTAAAAACTACTCGCAGAATATCTTAGGCAGAAACAAAAATGAAGAACGTATTCCAGCTTGTTTATTTGGCCCTGCTGGTGGCCTGTTGCATGTTGGTAAGGGAATTCATTTTTATTTTGTAGTCTTTATTTAAATATATTCGGTTCTGGTGTTAGTTTCTAATTTTTTGTTTTATTTTCAACCCAAGCAAACTGTTAATGCTGGGAAAACTGAAGGTCAAAAGGCAATGATGGGTGGAAAAAAATGAATCCAAAACCATAGTAAAAACGCTGCAGGATGGACAATTCCTAATTTGAAATTTAAAGTATTGGCGATTAAATTTTTTATTTGAAAACGTTGAGTAAATTTCCTTGAATAAAATTAATATGCAACCAAAAGCATGAAAAGTAAAAAAATATAAAATTTCAAATTGGATAGGACGATCTTCTTAATCGTCAGAAAGATTTATTGACTTAATTCATTAACATATCTTCTATTAAAATCGATTTTTAAAAAATTTAGTCCCCATATTGCACAGGTATTTACATATTTAACATTTGAGTAGAAAACGTGTGATTGCAAACTATGATTCATGACCATAAAATAAATGACAAGCTTACTCTAAGGAAAGAAAAGCGAAAATCGTTGATTATTAGAATATTGCTGGACATATTCTTATGACGATAGTATTCAATAAATATTTGCAGTGGCTACCATAATTCAATAATAATAAATCTTGGTCATCGTTAGAAACTGTTTAGAAATATTCTTAAATGTGAGAATTATTACGTATAGACTTAAACGCTTCTCCAAATAACTAGGTAAAACAGCACAAAAATTATTCACGTAACAGACAAAATTTTATTGCTAGTACTTTGTAAGATATGAATGCATACTTAAGGTAATACCATTTAGAATTAATAACATTTACATAATATGTATTAATGTCATATTCATAAAGCACTCTCACCGGATTCTTCTTTTATAATTATAGGCGCATAAATACAGTAATCTATTCACAAGTATTTAATATATTACGACCGGCATACGATTTGAAAATATGCTTTCATTGAACGAAATCATAGTACATAAACAATTGTAATTATAATTGTATTTATTTATGAAAAAGTCGTTACATGACCAGCGTATCATTAAAAATATCTAGTAAATTGGACTAGGTCATTAAAAAACGGAAAATGAATATGCCTTCAACATTTCCACAACATGACCAGTTCTTATTCTTGCTGCATTCAATGATGAAGTTATTTCCATATAAATAGGTAACATACCACTTGGCAACTAACTTCAATAATAAAAAAACATTTTCATAGCTTTAAAGTACCGAAATTATACTCTAGTTTATTGATTATAAATGCAAATTCGCTTGAATAATAGGTAATCAGTTAAAAGAATAAATAATTATTCCCCCAGTCATCTCTGGAAATAATCAAATCCAGAACAAGGTAACAATAGTCAAGTTCGTGTTAATATGAACGTGTTGAGTTAAGATCTACTAAATAGATGAATATGATGTAGTTTTAGGAATTATGTAACACACAAATAATTATTGTCTCGTGATGATAAATATACGTCGTACATTTCGTACATGCATGATTTATTTATTGCATTAATATTATTCACTGTTAAATGTACACAGATGTTTTATAAAAATAAATAAAAACCCACCAGAAAAAAATTATAAAATTTCCATTAAAAATCCAAACCGAAAAATATGTTATATAAAATAAAATACATATTTAAAATTAGTAGATTCCAGTTGCAATAAATAGTAGTATAATAGCGGATTTTATTATGTTTTCGTATTTAGGAAGATTCTAAAATTGAATAAGGAAAGAAAGAAATAAGAAATTAAGTAATAAGGTTCACTTATCCAAATGTATTAATTATTATGCATGAGTTTAATTTAAAATTAAAATAACAATTTAAACGAGTAGTTATTAGTAGATGGAAAAGCTTATTAATAATTATTAATTCTTGAAAATCAAACAGTTGTGAAATCATAGCATGTTAGGGAATTAATATGCATTGCATTCTGATACAATTAATTTTCATACCTACGTTGGAGAGTCTAACTATCCATTTACAATTATATTAAATTATTAGGACTTAAAAGTATTTGTATTTTCAATTTTGTGCATTATTGACGCTTTTATTGATAAGTGATTTGCAGTTTTGAACTTCAAAAGGTAAATAAAAATTAGTGTTAATATTCATTAAACTTGCTGTAATTAGTTAAATTGAAAAAATTTTGTGCCGACATAATGCCGCAGAGGTTGGTATATATATTGTTCTAAAATTTAATAAATAAAAACAATTATTGGTAGAATCATAGTACTTAAGAATCCCAAATAGAAATAAAATGTGTAGAGAAATTGTCAGTAATATAAATAATACAAATTTAAATTCATAAGAACCATCTAGTAATTTTAATGACTTTATGCAAATCAATACTACAAGTGATTACACAGATATTGGAATTGGAAAATTGTTTCTTTTTGAACGTTTCCACCGCCTTCGATGTGGTGTCTTTGTTTGTCCATTTTTTAAATTCTTAATCGCGCTGAAGGAGGGGCATGAAGAGGCGGCGAAAGATTTTTATTATGAAATTTTAACTAACAGATCAAAATTCAAGATATTTGACTACTTTAAAAGGAAGGGAATATTAAACTGTAGATACCTATGTAATATTACCAGAACAGGATTTTGATCCGGATTTATTTACAAGACCAACTTTGAAATAATTCATAATTTTAGGACTCCCCTAATCTTTTTTCCTAAAGGACACATATTGATTTGCATTGCGTCCATAAGATTTGTAGAATATGTTTATAATGTGATTAAAATTTAATTCTAATTCCATGATGTAATGTGTTTTAAATATTAGTCTATTTTCAGTATAAGCACAACAGAAAAATAATTATTGTTCTAATGATTTTTATTTTTTGTATTTTAAAATTGAATATACAGAAGGTTGAAGCTTTTAGAAACGTGTTAGAGCCCGAGACGAAATTGTTGGGACAGTTTCGTTTAAGTTGTGGGTGATGAGAATTCGTACAAGTTTGGTAATTTTTACATGAATTGTTTGTAGTTGCTTGAGCTATTTGTAGTAGGACTATTAAAATACCGCGGTTACAATAAATATAAGTTTATGTGTTACCGTTACCAATAATGTTAACAATCAGTATGCGATATCTTATTTTAATCCATATATTTGCTATCAAAAATAATTTCATCAGATAAGGTTTTATGTCAGTGTTTTAGTCTTTGTCTAAAAAATCAATGAAGCATGTTTTACGGATAGTGCTGTTATTATTTCTATTTTAAAGGTTCAGACTTTTTCTGTATACAATAATTGTCACTTGTGAAATAAATTTCCTCTTATGCTGATAAAAAATGGTGTTTTGATGGTTGACTCGACTAATTTTTATTGGAGCACTCCATAATCATTTTATGAAATTGAAATAAAAGTTTTCCTTGAATATTCCTCTATTACGAATGTGGACTAGACACACTAATTATACATTCCTGTTTGTCCAATCATAGCTCATTCCCAGAATATAATTGAATTGGGGAGAAAGTGTTTTATTAAAAATCTGCTTTGTAACAAGAACACAAAATTAGATGACCATCGACTTTGTAACTTTCATATGCCATTCACATCTAGCTGCATGCTGCAGTGCTCGGTTTCATTGTAGCCACAATTTTAAATTTTAATCTACTTGGCATATTTCAAGTTGCTCTTTAACATACCAGATAATGCTAATGATTTCAAAATAATTGTGTAAATATGTGTGAAATTGTTTTCAGGCGTTACATTATATTTACTTATGCCATACTTAATAAAGCTTAAATGTGTAAAAAATCAAAACTGGTATAATAATCACTCTTCTGTGAAATTCAAAAAAAACTATACCATGGTTTAAATTTTCAGTTCATTTAATTTACTATTTCATATTGGCAAATAAATATCTCACGACAAAACATCCAAAACTCCTAACTGTGTGAGAAAATACCAACTGAAAATATACGACAGAAGACGCAAAAGGACAATACATACGTACATAATAATGTTGAAAGTACTTACACCGAAGACGTTATTCCAAGGACTTATGTATATGATCAAATAGCGCATATCTTCACTTGTAGGCTAGTATCAAGAGGCAATTAAAAAACGTAAATTGTTGGGTAATCTAAAATATTATTTTAATGATTACGTCGTAATTACCAAATATTTGAATTTTATTAATGCTCGGGATAATCTTGGGAACCTTGTTTAGAAAACTAGAGTCTACACCGACTTATATATACCATAGTATTCTATACTAAGGAAGAAATAATGATTGCTCAGCGGCCGTTAGTATTTATCTAACTGACATACGTTGTTTCTTTCAAAATCGTAAACATAAATAACAACAACAACTTCCAAATTACAAGGGGTCAACGGATCAACTTTCGCTTCCCGTTTCTTACTTACCTACTTTCTGCATTTTAAGAAAATTTGTTGAAATCATATCATGCTCTATATGCATGCAAACCTTACTAAATATTTATTTCAGAAGCAGAATCAGTATTTCTTAAGGGCCCTTCTGCTACGGGCTGGTATATCCACTTTATGCATGAGACGTTTACATGCATTCAAATTGAAATTGAAATTGAATGAGAAAAGTTGACTCCTAAAGCGGAAGATGCCACCAAAGCTACTGCACCAATTTCTACGTCCAATAGCTCAAATTAAAGCCGAATAGTTACTCTATTAATTAAATGGATCAAAAATATCAAAATGTCATTCTGAACTGTACAAATCCTGTGTTTTAGTTTAAAGCTATGTTTTAAAGGTATGCGCACTTTACTTAATTGTAATTGTATCCATTTAATTAATAGAGTAGTTAATCAGCTTTAATTCGAGCTATTGAAAGTAGAAATTGGTTTAGTAGGATTGGTGGCATCTTGCGTTTTAGAAGTCCACTTTAAAAAAAGTCAACTTTTAGAGGTCCATATAAATACATGCATTAGGGTTCACCAGATAGTGCCACGCGGAGTGTGTTGGTGCTGTTTGTGCATGCATTATCCAATCACAGGCCTGCTGCTCATGGCGCAATATGTAATGTGCGAGATCGTGACCATATCCACTACCAGCTTAAGGCTTCATGTACGTACAGGATTGCTACACAGGCATCAGCAAATGTAAATCTGCTATTAAGCTGCAATACTCTTCGTTAATATAATTTTATAATGTAATAAATATTTTAATTGTAATCACGCAACTGTTTTAAGTTTACATGTCTTAAATATTCCAGAATGAGACATTTCGAGACTGGATGAGACGATTGATTTCAAACAGTTCAGACAAAGAATTTACGCGAAAAGCAAAAATGATTTTGGAAAAAATGAAGGAACATCCACTGGGACTAGGGAAGGGCATGTTCATGATAGACGAAAGTTTTGTATTTCGGGTAAATAAATTTTTAATTATTTTATTACTCAATGTATTCCCGAGAATTTTTGATCACGACATTACCTTACAAACAAATCTCACTATTACGTTTATAAATTGTATTTTGTAGTTTCTTGGGACTGTGGGTTCAGTGTTCGTTCTTCAAGCACAATCCAGAGTCTGCAAATTCTACATCCCAGTGACTTGAAGTGTGACGATCTATTGGTAAATGAGAAATTGAAGTAATCCTTTTATTTTGTGTGATTCACTATACTGCAACATATAATTATGTAATTTGTAAACTATTGAAATGTGCAATATATACGTATCAACAAAGAATACCTATATGTATCTTTTATAATTCTCATAATAAGTTTGCTTGCTATTTCTGCTTTCATGACCGGGAAATACCAAGTCATATAAACGTCGTGATGAGCTGCTTTCCTTGGTTGAGTTTGGTCAGTATAGATTGTAATAATGACGCATTGCTTGATCGTGCTTTCATTTGAGCAGAAAAAATATTCAGCCATTCTACTAAAGTTAAATTGGTATGTATATATCTGTATTAGCATATTCTATAGGAAAAGGATCATTTAGGTATTGATAATTATAAGTATAATTCTCATGACATGGAAAGTTTGTGACGCTAAGTTCTTGTACCTTCATCTAGAGAGATTTTTAAGACGAGTTATGAAAAGTTAGACAAATATAGGTATGTAAAAAGGGATAGCGCAGCGCAGTGCAATTACTGTTTCTGTGTTCATATGCATAATCTTTTGGATTTTTTATGAGTTAGGATAGGTGTTTTGGTCATAATATTTTACTTATTTCTACTAAAAGCCAAATATTAGGATTGTTAAAAATAATTTTTCCAGTCGCCAGTTTATAAAGAAAATAAAAAATACAATTACAAAGACATTAATTACATTAATAGAAAAACAACACCGAGATTTGAAAGGGAATTCACCTCAAGATCAAAGGAGTATAAATACTCACTGTATTTAATTTAAACATACATTTCAATTAAATAATGTTTAACATTCCTTCAATACTGACCCAACCCCTATAAGTTACAGGCTGTAACCCACTTATACCTACCACTCCGACTCAAAATAACAATTTTAAAAATATTTCTTAGTGACCTAGTTAAAAATTTAAATGAATAGTGTATTGTTAAATTATATGACCTAAGACACTAGGAGTTATAGAGCTCCGAGGGGAATTGAGATAAGCATAGAATTAATTTGAAGTCTACAAATAAGTTAATAATAAAACAGAGAGTATTGAGAGGAACTGATATTCAAAAAAGGTCCGTATGAACTTTCGTTATTGAATAGATACTCTGTTTTCCATGCCGATTTTTACAACCTTTTTGCTGCTTATCAAACCTTTTTCTGATGTGATCGCAGTCCAACAGCTATATAATTTTTGCAATTCCAAGCTAATAAGCTCTGTTAGTTTCACCACGTTACAGCAGTATCCTCAAACAATTGAAAATAAGTATTTTTCCATTCGTCAAGTTTTTTTGTACTAACAAAGGATAAATATCTCTTCTACTTATTACCTCTATGTGGTAAAATATCTTAACCACTTTCTTAAAAATAAATTCATCACATTTTTCAAACAACGGTTTCCTTGTTGATGAAAGAACGAAAGGAAGGATATTCGTAGAAGGATATTATCCTTCGATGGAAGAGATTAAATGTTTGATACAGTCACAAATAATATTAGGTAATTGATAGAAAATATGAAAGCTTTTTAAAGCCTTCGATATAATAATAAATCATAATTTGAAAACCGAAAAATATAATTGGAAAATAAAATAATTGGATTCCTTAGATTTTAAGCCTGGTTAAAAATGCAAATTTTATTTTTTGCAAAATGTTGAAAATATAAAAGATAGATGGATGTAAGATATTATGTATTTTTTATTACTGCATCAAGATGGTAATGAATTTTCCTAATTTAGAAAAATTATGTAATTTCTTACTAGGTCTTTTGGAAAAACATACTGGTTTTGAAGTATCGTCTGTGTCATGGCGTATCATTGTGAACATAAAGTGTTGTCACTCCAGTTATGTAAAATCGAACCCCATTTTATATTAAAAATACAAAATATCAAATCGTACTTTAGACATGTGCCATGTAAAATGTAACGACTTTCATTGAAGCATCACAAATATACATCGCTTATGGAGCCCTCATGATTAGATTTATCGAGCAAGACATATTTTCGAACTAATCCAATAGATTCAGTGGTAACTGTGGCATATTTTTCATGTACTAGGTATGTTTTATTAGATAATCTTTACCATTGAAAATTACATTGCAAGAGTTATTTAGTACAGAACCAGACAACAATAAATACCTATTCATATAATTAACTGTTTATAGATGATAGTCTCATCCTAACATTATTTCCAACTTTTATTGTCTACATTTGACAAGACAAAAAATGAAAAAAATAGTACCAACTTCACACTTGTACGGTTACTACATTTTACTTGTGTGACGTATTTCCTATCAATGTAACTCTGACGATTATAACTACATAAATAACTTAATTATCACATAGATAGCTATATGTGCCTATATGCATACCAAAACTAGATCAAGTATATATTCAAAGCTGAACAAATTCTCCTAATACTTAAATATACTGAATGTAAATCACAAAAACGTTTTTGTATATCATTATATTTACCATGCCCACAACAGGGTATTTATAACCATTCTGGCATCAGGTAAAAATGCACATCTAGAAATGGAATTTGACCAGAAATTGAACAAAGGAACAAGATTAACATTTTTTATGATCTACTCACATGAATATGAATGAATTTGCACCCTACTCCAGGGTACAAATTTGTACTCTTGGGGTACTAATTTGTACCCTGCTCCCTAACTGAAAGTAAGAAAGAAAAACTACATATTTTTCAAACAATTTAAATATTAAACAAATGAATCTTCAAATGCTCTTCATCTGAATAAAACCGCAGCAACGGTGTATTTGAATAAGAAAGGGGGTATTAATTATGAGCTGTCCTTGAGCATGACACTTTCTTGCTTTGTGTATTAGCTGATTGAAACGGTGAAAACGTAAAATGCAAAACGCAAAGTCGAACAAAACTATATATATGTATGCTCGTGTAAATAATTTACAACAGACTAACAGACATACCATGATGTGTGTAAAATACACAGTTGTTATTAAGCTAGGCGCAGAGAATGTAATGACGTCAATATCGTTACGACCGTTTCTGTTATTGTGATCGCCATTTACACAATTTTGATCTCTATGAAGAGCAGTCATAAAAATCACATCCTACTTCTACTTTTCGTTTCAACATTACATCTTTCTCAAAGGAATAATCCATTTCCAAACGAATAAAAACATGAAGAACATTTTCCAATTATTGGTTCTAGCTGCCGTGGTGGCTCTTTGTATGCTGGTGGTAAGGTGTCGTACATTTATTTCAATTTATTGCAGTTTCTTATAGAAATATTTTGAAATATATAAATTACATCAGTATATTCATAATTTAAATCTTAGACAACTGGCAATGCAAAGGCTCCGAAAGGCTCTCCTCAAAGAGATGGGGCATACAACATTGAAAATGAAGTCTGAGCCAAACCCTGCAACTTTATAATGCATATTATAAAATAACAACTTATTTGGTCCTGTAATTTTTTCAAATTTGAAAGCTTTCGCCCTCAATCAAACTTAATAAATGACTACAAAAACACAAAAGGATTCGCTTGTGACAGC
>JAHZMV010003567.1:0-19515 GCA_027743765.1 Coecobrya sp. COE2
TTCATTCTTTATATTTTATCCACACGTTTATATTCCTAGTACTTGCGGCAGATTGCTGTGCCAAGGTGTGTGAACAGTGAGTGTACAACTATCAATCATTAAACCCACCTCTTATTTTTGTCCTTTTCATTTATACTTCCTAAAGGTTGGAATCGTGAATGAGTGGTTACTTCGTGACAATGTCATCGAACATTTTCGCGACAAAAAATATAATGCGATGCTATTTGAAGTTTCAAATAACCCTACTGCTATTCGTTCCTATAACGGAGTATTTGCTATAACATATCGCTTCATAGGAAACGTAAGTAATTCCTATGCCGTAAAAACTATATATTTAAAGCAAATTCACTTATTTCTTGCTTCTTTTAACCTATTTGATTCTCTAGGTATTCACTTTGATGACTTCGTTCTTTATTATTATTACCCAATTCAAAATGGCAAGTTCAGTAACACGTCTTTAAGTAAACAAATAAGAAAATGAATGAGTTTCGGTAGCCAAAACAAAATGGATCGCTATCTTGGAAGGAAACATGGAATAGAATGGGATAAACAATAATATTTAAATGTGTTGTGCAATTATGATTATAATAATGTGTTTATGTTCAATATTTTTATTGTTCTAGAAACTGATTGGAACTAAAGATGTCTAATACTTTTACTTTCTTTAAGATAATTAAAACTTATTTGTTGAATATTTATCATAACATCTCATAATATATCATTTATGTGCATCATTCATAACATGCAAGACCTTTAATTTCTTGATTGTAAGTTGTACATCAACACTTAGTTGAATCTTTCATTTTTTTGTCGATATAAAATATAAATTCAAAATTTAAAGCTTTGAAAATAAGTTACAATTTAAATTGCCTAAAATCTGCAATTACATAAGGTTATGCATATGCATATTTATCTACACATCTCTTAGCTATACAATAGGCTACACGTATATTTAAAGACTATGACTAATGATACATCCCACAACCACATAAAACGACACCACCACACCGGTAAAACAACCTAACCCATTCATTGTTCGTCAATCAGTACTACTCACAAGCGAAACCCAAGTAGTAGAAAACATATTACAGCCAAAGCTAACAACATTGTTTTAAACCATGCTTTCCATATTATGCAATGTTTCACAGGTTATATTTTTCCTTGATAATTTACTCTTATATATCATACACTGAGAATTACAAGGTCATACTATCATTCTCATGTACAATTCAATCAAAGCGATGCAACTGCAATGAAAGTGTTTATAAAAATATACTCCACTAAAGCTCAACTGGCTATAATATGCTTGTATTCCTGTGGCATGTCAAAAACAAGCTTTCGGAAATACTGCTGAAACCATGGCTTGTTTGAGAGTGCATGTATTTTGTCTGGAGAATGTGTGAACTATATTATATTGCCATTGCCAGCTGTATAAAGGTTGTTTGTGAAAAAGCAATTTGTCCGGTTTAGTTTTATTGTGCTCGTTAACCCATACCACATGCATTGAATGATAGAAGTACACAAGTTTTTATCTTTATTATTTCTTTACAACCAAACTTGAGTATTTGGTTAGTCAGTCAGGAATATGTATTCAAGTTCACACTTCATTACTGAATGAATCCATACACGTACTTTATTAGTCATAATCTTAGGTAGATAAATTTTTAGTTGTACATTATTGTAGCAATTTTTTTTTATTAATTTACTACCAGTCACTCTCATTTGCTATCATGATTCCACATTCCGGATCCGTCAAAAGGATCCGACAATATATTTTATTACTGCTCCTCCTCACATTCACGTCATGGAGTTCTGCAGCCAACATACTTTTTTTCTTTGGCCTGTCAACTTACAGCCATCGTATAACCGCTTGGCCACTAGCTGTCAAACTAGCTGAGCAAGGCCACTCAGTAACGTTCCTTCAGAACTCTGTTAACAAAAACCCGCATCCAAATGTAACTGAAATAGTTCCAAAAGGAGTGGAAAATCCAGTCCCTCCAAACTTTGTCGAATTACGTCTTCAGCATGGCAAGCTGATCATTTATGCGCTGACATTCATGCTTCCAAAATTGGGAGCAAATATGTGTGCTCAATTTCTCAATAACACTGACAATGTTGAGTGGATCAATAAGCAAAAATTTGACTTGGTCGTGATTGACGCACTCTTTAATGACTGTGGATATGGCTTGGCGTACAAGTGGAAAGCAAAGACAATCGTTTTCGGAACCACGCATGTGTTTGAATGGTTCCCTGACAGTTTTGGATTTCCTGATGAAAGTGCTACTGTGCCTGGAGTACACTTTGCAGAGGACTTGCCTTTGGGATTCTTTGGAAGAGTGAAATCATCGCTGACCTATTTGTATATGTATTTTAGTAAGGAATTTAGAGGAGTGGCGCCACTGGATGGACCCCTCAGGGAAAAGCTAAATATGCCGGATATGCCACCTGTATCGGATTTAATTAGAAACACTAGTCTTCTTTTCCTAAATACTCACTACAGTGAAGAGATACCTAGGTCACTTCCACCCTTTGTTGTTCCAATTGGAGGTAACATTTTGCTGAATTAGCAATGATAATGCCCATATATTTTGTATTTTGAAACACTTGTATTTTTCCTATCCCTCAGGTATGCATGTTTCCGAAGAGGTGAAGCCCCTGCCTAAAGAAATGGAAGCGTTTATTCGTGGGAGTGGCGACAAGGGTTTTATCTACATTAGTTTTGGAAGCGAGGCTGACATGGCTAAGGCTCCTATTCATATTCGTGAAATTTTCTTTAATGCCATTAAAAGTACCAAGACAAGATTTTTGTGGAGATGGAATGGAGAAAGGCCAAAGGAAATGCCAGAAAATGTCTTTACTGCGAATTGGATGCCTCAGCAAGATATACTGGGTTTGGCTTTAATAATAAAATTATATTACCACTCTGTATACCACCAGTATATGCCAGTGTATGTTATCATTTAAATTGTGACATAATTTTTTAATGCAATTAACACAGGACATAAAAAATGCAGAGGGTTTATTACACACGGAGGATTACTTAGCATGCAGGAGGCTGTTGTCCATGCAATTCCAATGGTTGTGTTCCCCATCTTTGTAAGTAACTATGCACGTCATCTTTTATGAAATTGCCAACTTAGTAATAATCCATATTCCATGAATGCTTTGTCAAAGGCCGAACAAGATTATAATGCCGAGCGACTTCAGAGGACAGGTCGTGGAATACGGATTGAAATTGGTTCCCTGACTCAGCCAATGTTGGAAGATGCCATCGGCCGCCTCTTGACAGATCCAAGGTCTCTTGCGCCATTTTTAATAGTTAACCGATTCATTATAAATGATTAAAATGATATGTTAATTCATTTACATTTTGTATGCTTTCCACCAGTCTAAAACAAGAAATGAAATTGGCCTCCATAAGATTCAAGGACAGGCCACAAAAAAGCGTCGACACAGCTATTTGGTGGGTAAATTATGTGATGCGACATGAGGACACGAGCTTCCTTAGGCCACTCGCCATTTCTCTGACGTGGTATCAACGTAGACAACTTGATGTTTGGGGATTCCTTGCGGTCAGCTCATTAGCAATATTGTACATCTTAGGGAAAATTCTGTCAAAAATGCTCAGTTTGTGTTGTGGGAAAAGTAAGAAAAAATCGGTGAATGTAAAGTCCTCAAAAAAGAAGAATTAATATTAACACGTTTTAACGATTGAATGCTTAATTATAAAAAACTGAAAAATACATGGCCATTGTTACTTATCTGTAATTTTATATATTATTGAATTTACATTGAAAAATTTACACAATATAAGCTCAAAAGACCAAAAAGCCAAATAAACTACATATAAACCCGTTAATATATAGTTCAATTCATAATCAGCTTCCATTTTCCATTCCGCTGTTGTAATTGCATTTTCTTATCATTGAACAATTAATTTAGGAATCATTTATGAATGAATCACAGCACCATTGAACCACTTCCAAAATAAATACTACAAACGCTACTGCCAACAATATCATCGCAAATTCCACCACATTTCTAATCAGTGACATTGGGATGGGCGTTGGGTCAGCGGTAAAATCCCGAAAATCATCTCGTTCAGCACTACCATACTGATACGCTAACAAATTTCCTTTCTTTAGCCCATGCAACTCATTTTTCCACCACTGATTTAAAGTTCTTAATGTCAGCTTTCCCAACGTTCTTTGATGATTGTCATTCCAGAGAACCAAATGACCCGTTTCAAATAAACCTGAATAGACATCGTGCACCAACGGTGCAATATACGATCTTCTTATAAGACTGGCATATCTCATAACAAAGTTTCCAGCTCCCACAGCTCTACTCACAATTCTTCCATTCATATGACTAATCAAATTCCGAAAGAGGGTAATCGTGTTCTCATAGTCTATCAAGGCTAAAGTGTCGTCTGAAAAGGGATCGTTTTTATGAATAACGTCTACCATGGCTTTAGCAATGGATTCTACAGGCTTCACGAGAAAATAGCTTCGAAGCGTTCTATTCAAATTGTGGTAATAAGCGGGATAGTGCTCTCCTTCCTTTCCAGACATGATAACATCCTTTAAAAGAGCATCTTTAAATGCCGACTCTCGTTGCAATTTTCCACTAGTACTGTTTGTACTATTATCTTTCACAGTCCGCCAAATAGAGTTGAAAGTAACAAAAGAGGATATTTTACTGTTCGCCAAGTCTTCCAGCGACACTGGTGCATCAATTGTGGATTCTGACGCTAAAAATGAAAAAAACTGACCATCGTACGCGTTTAGGATGATGATTGAAGCAAAGTTCCAAAGTATCCAGAGACAGCCCGCCAGCTTGGAACTTGTAATCACTCTTGCTGAGTGATCATCACATTGTGAAAGAGCACCAGCGAATGAAATGAACGTCAAATCGATTAAATTAACGGAACGATGACGATGATAACCTTGAAATTTTCTATGATAAGTTAAAAAATATTTAATGAACATAGGAAATAGTAGGCCAGTTATAAAAATACAAATCCATGCATTGTGCTGGTAGGGTTTCGTTATTGCAGTCATGCCGTTAGCAAGACGATTACCTACTGTTACGTATGCATAAGGAAAACATCGAAAACTTGGGTTGCTTATTATCCAACGGTCAATAGTTTGCACTTGTTTGGAACGGTTGAAGTTAAATTCATCGTTTAACTCTCCGTTAAAAATTATATTGAATCCTAGGTCCAATGGAGGTGGCAATTTTCCGGGAGATGTGGGCATTTCTTGTAAAGCATGCATAGTGGTGAACTGTATGGATACGTTTAGTTGATCCTGGATAGTTTGAATTACACAAGTGTTAAAGTAGTAGGAAGGGGTACGTTTCACTTCGGAACAGTTGAGAATTTTTGGAGCAGCAAGAACAAAGAGATTTGTCTGAGCCAGATTTTTATTTCTTGGAAAAGTCAAGTGCGGTGATGTCGCATTTAACGTCGTGTAGTATGCCATGTCTTGTTCCAAATGGGCGAAAATAATTTCATTGTTGTACAACAGTAAAACATGACAGGTATACGGTAAAAGTTTCAAGTTTGTTCTCAGATAATTTCTGAAAGTTTCTAATAATTTACTATTAAAAACGAGAAATATCACCAGAGATGGATTTTCATCTTTCTGAGGCACTGAAAATTTCTCAACAGTTCCTTCTTGTTCAAGGGAAAGCCAATCCATAAGTTTAATTGATTTGTCTGCAGATGATATGAAAGTAATAAAATAGACAAGGAAGCTTGTAAAACGAACACTGTTACAATGACCGCTGTTTCTATTGAGATGGTTCTGTTTTAAGAAGTTTGTTTCTTCAAATGTTTGAATTAATGTCCGATTTTTATTCGCTCTCAAGTAATTTCCTATTTTGGGTGATGACCTTGATAATTCCAGGGAAACCGGAGAATATGGAAATATTTTTAAATGTTGATTAAGTAAATTGTCAGATGAATGCTGGGAATTAGCTTTTGAATAGAAGGAGTTTTCAGGTAAAAAGTACTTCCGGTGAAAATGTTTACTTTCTGGGAGAGGAGCATTTTTGAGAATAGAAAGACTTGTTGGGATAGATGAAAATTGCGAGTTATCGTAATTAAAATTAATATTGACCTCGTTCCCAAATTCATTTATTAAAGACATTTTATAAAGGTACACCGTTGGTTGTCCCGTTTTAATATTTATGTCAGTTTTGATATTCATCTACCTTAACGCTCAATTGAAGATAAAGATATTTGAGGGGAAAGTTCACGACATGACAAAATTGAAAATTCACGATATTATGTAAAAAAAAGTACTTTTCTCTTGTTTTTTCCTCATTCTTGTCCCCATCATCCTCTAGTTGAATGGTTTGTCGTATTTGACAATAAAACTGACACAATATAATTAAAGTGTCTAGAAACTACAATATTATTTTCAGAGCACTTGGCTGTAACAACATGAGCTATTCTCTGTCATCTACTATGAAATTAAATTGGCAGAAAATAAAGCACTTACAGCAAGTAAACTGGAATGAATTTATATAAATAACTGGATAAATACTCATGTCATGCCAGCTCTTATCGTTTGAAATAATTTGGCATTTTGGCATTTTACGAAATATTTCTGCAGGTCTTACGGAAAATCAGCAATTATTGTTGTATTGAGAAATGCGTTGAATATATTATGGAAATGCGTATTGTAGCATTAAAGTATAAATATTAGTGAAAGCAGTTTTTGTAAACTCTGATTTGCCAATTCACATTTCTTATATGCCAAGGCTTTAACCAATATTGCATTCTGCTTGGTTTGTAACAGTTTAACCAAAGAAAACGTTTTATAATGCCATAAAATAGAGTGTTCAACGGAATTTTTTCTAGCGTTAATAATGGAAAAATAAAAATTGTTATTTGGGCAAATTGAAGAAATATCAAAATCCTTAACGTAAAACAAATCGTAGCATTCACTAAAATGTGAGTAATGTAATGTAACTAACTAAACAATAATGTAGGTAAACATGTTTAGAATAGGCTAATAGAATGAGTTTTTGAGTTTGAATCGAGGTTGGTTTCTGTAGGCATGAAATACGATGACAGGAAGCATGCAGAATAGTTTTTGCTAAATTAGAAGTGGACGATGTGTATTGCCTGACGCTTTGCTGTTTTGCAAAATGTAACGTACATTGTACGTTAAGCCAGAAACGTTGTATCCTATCGATTTCTAAGAAGTTGAGCTTGCTATTACTGGCTGGGTAATTGACGCTTTACCTAGCTTTTTGGATGATGCACGCTTGCTTGCACGCAGCAGCATACTGTTGTAGTGCTTGAGTGAAAAAATACGGCGAAGAGAAGCAAAAACGACTATTGAATGATGTCATGTCATCATGCAAGAGATGATAATACAGTAACGTTTGCAGAGCCCACAATGAATTTCTTTATGTGTACCGGTATATAAAACCGAAAGCAAGATTCATGTGAAAACTTAGTCGGCGTTTTTACGTTGAGTTGAACACGGCTTTAATTCTCATAAGAGCGGTTGACAAGTGAATGGCAATTTTGCATCTTAAACAGGAAGCATTTCAGTTTAGGAAGAATTGCCAGTTTGCCAATTGCCAGTCATATTAATTATCAGTTAGCTTTTTATATAAATTAATTCAGTACTCATAGTACACGCATGATATCCAAAAGCATCTTTGTTTAATATAAAAAATGTTAATTTTGCCAGAAGACTACAGATCATATTTTAGTTGGATTTCTATTTTTGTTTTGAGCTTTTTTACAAAGTTGGGTTCATTATATCAAACTTTGGTCAACTCATACTTCCTGGTAGGATATTCTTAATTTAAGAACGGCAAGCAAAAATAATCATTATAATTTTTTCGGCACAAGTCATTTGCTTTAATTGATTTTCCATAGATTTGTACAGTGGAGGTCTGGGGACCAAAGCGGTTTTCCTCTTCTAAATACGCAGATGAAACCAGTTACGATTTACACGATGATCGTCTGTACCTTTCTCTTCTCGACTACCTTTCCGGCTCCAAGTCAGACTTTTACACAACCTCTAGTAACATCCAACGTCACGTTTCCGCTGATAACTACTTCAAGCATAAAGAAAGCAGCTCTTCTCCTAGCTTGACCAGTGCCAAAAATCCTATTGTTCTCGGCCCTCAATATGATCACCCTCATAAAATCCTGTACAAAGGTGAATGGCTGACTTTAGAGCGCATTCAAATTCCTCAAGTCACTTACCAGGACTACCCCTATGAAAAAATCAGGATTACTTCCAAACGCTGTAATCGTGCCCTTATTTACGACCTTCTTGACACGGTCGTTAAATCATCAAGCAGTGACAACAAAAAAGAAAACTCGGTTCAAATCCACAAGCCTAAGGAAGACCCTTGTTCTTGCTGTGTTTCATCATGGGAAGAAATGGGCAGCCCAAGAAGTGGACGACCTTTGAATTAGTTTTGTACATATAACGTTGTCAACGGTTTTTATTTCAATTTAGGCAAGCCACATACATTTTAACTTCATGCATTCATACCTTTTTATTTAGGTTCCGGGAAAAGCTCTCTAATCAAAGCAATTGCTTCAGAGTTTAATCTTGACATTTGTCTGCTTTCCTTTACCTCCAAGAAGCTTAACGACTACACTGTTTCCCGGCACATTAACAGTGCCCCCGAGAGATCCTTAATTCTCCTTGAGGACATTGACACCGCATTCAAGAGTCGTGAGGATGAGTTTGCAGAACCGTCGGAACAAAATCTCTCGTTTGGTGGAGCTATCTGCTCGGCAACGGTTACTTTTAGTGGACTACTTAACGCTTTGGATGGAGTTTTGGTAGGTGGGTCAGACGCAAGAATTATTTTTATGACGACAAATCATTTTGAAAGGTTGGATTCTGCCCTCATCCGACCCGGTAGGATAGACATGAAAGTGTGTGTCAATTATCCAACTGATATTCAAATTAAGAAGATGTATGAACGATTTTATACTAAGAAGAAAGATCAAGTTGTGGGTGTGAGCACTTCGGATGAGGATGCCGATGATTTTGTGAGTAACGTGCGAAGTTGCTGTGGGGATGTTAAAGTGACAATGGCTATGATCCAGGGACTTTTGATGATGCACCGACATGAGCAAGAAAAGATTGGAGTAAATTGGAATCAGGAAGCCAGAAAATATTTCAAAGAACAAACTTGTCCTGAACAGAGGGAAAGGAGTAGACAATGGGGTTTGTATGTTTGACGATGAAATGAAAGTTCAAATTGAAACTAACTGTGATATTTTTGTATGTATTATATTTAATTAGCAGTAATAATTACCTGATTTCTGTGATACATTACATTGCTGTACACTATCTCATTTATTTAATTGTAATGTTTTTTACTTAATTAACTGTATTAACTGTCAAAAATATGGAAATAAAGGTGTTCTCCAAATAGAACCACAAAATTAGCTGAGAGGAGACCAACACTTAGAATTAATAGATCGCCAATTGTACTTAATGCTACAGGTTTCGGTTTCATATCCATCTGCCTTTTTAATCCTTGATTCACATAGCCAACAACACTATGCGTCTGATTGACTTTTCGCTGCAGGCTTTGTAAGGTAAAAATTTGTAAATCTCTAACACGATTTTGATCCCAGTACTCATACATACCCGACTCTTTGGATTGCCAAATAACAAACATAAATTTTCTAAGAAGGAAAAACTTCCTAAATATCCATCCTTGAAGATCCACAAAATTGGGGATTGCCCGCTTTTCAACCACTTTCCATGTCTTTGACAAGTCAAAACTAGGATAAAATAAGTCCACATTTTGCACATCATCCATAAAAGCAAATCCTCGACCTTGTTGGCCTTTCAGAAACGAAAAAATCTCATCTAAAATTTGCGGAAGGCGCTTGCGAAAAACTACGATAAAGTGAATTTTATTTGTTAGCCTGTCATAATAATTGGGCACCTTCTTCTTGCTACGATAAGGTTCCAGCATGGTTTCTAATTTGCACTTAATCACAGCACTACCATTGTGATTGAAACTGCGAAGGACGGATCCCACTGTTAAAACTGAATGCGGACTATGCGCCAACTCTATTAATGACTTTGGTACATCTGGAGAATAGTCACTGGTCAAAAATGAATACAATTTTCCATCGTATGCGTTACTGATAATTAGTCCATAAAAGTTCCACAAGAGCCACAAGGAAAATGATTGATGGGATCGGAATCGTTTTCTCACAGAGTCATGGCATTGTCCAGCCAAAGAGGCAAACAATAAAAATATCCAATCCCAAAATATAATGCAATTCTTTGCCAATTTTCCCGTTCCATCCATCTTAACTATAACGGTCAGTGTTAACGGCATGACTAGCATTGCAATTAGAATAGAGATCCAGACTCTTTCTTCAAATGGTTTTGCCATGGCTTGCAATTCATGATGGCCCTGTCTTCGTTCCGCAATAAAAAAAGAAAATGTGTGTAGCCCCACTCCAGGCACGGGAATGTCATACCTATATACGTTCAATTGTTCTTTAGAATCTTCCATGTACCGCAATTTGGCAAAAAATTCATCGTTTAGTATGACATTTGCCGTTACATCGTTCTTGAAAGGGCCACCAACGGAGGTATTATAAATGGTCAGATTTAAAATAGTTGCAAGTGTAACTAAAGCGCAAGAGCCGCTGGAGCCGGGGAAAGGATGTTCGCAAATAACTGGCGCAGTTGTCATTGCGAATAGTTTGAATCCCATCAGGTCACGAAGATGTGAATTCCAGAAAGTCGTCTCAAGGTGCCCCAGATTAATGAATGGTTTCTTTGGTAACCTACTGTCCATGAAGGAGGATGAAGCTGGATTGGCGAATTTTAATGGATAATAACAGTCTGTTGTGTTCATGAATAGTGGCAAACCTGAACTACTGATTAGATGCAAATTTGCAGAAAGAAATAGGAAAGATGCGGTTTGGTCAGAAGAAATGGAAAAATATATTATGATTGAAGTATCATCATCAAAAGTGGTAAGTTTTGGTATGGTTTCCATATGAAATTGAAAGAATAGAATAGAACATGGAGTAAACTTCAAGGAAGCAAGATGAGGATGTTGATTACTACCAATGTAGTAATCAGAGGATACATTCGTATTGTTGTTTGAAAATATTGTTGAATTGTCAGTCACAATTTGACAATTTTTCGAATAAATATGTTCACTGAGGTAGTTAAAAATGGTCAGTGAGTCGATGGAAATTCTCCACTTGACCAGACAATTCTTAAACAATTTTTGAGCTGAACTTGATCCAGGGTGAACTGAATTTCCATGATTTGCTACTTCCTGCGAGAAAATTGGCTTATTGGAAACGAGAAAAACCGAGAACACCAAAAAATAGCGCATAATTTTTAGACTCTCAACACACCAACAGATTTGAAAATTGTTGATTCGAAGCGACTGAATAATAAATATGTAGTGAGCTTTCACTATGCCTTGTGACATTGTAAAAATATTCTCAATTGGCAAAAATAAAACACGTTCACTTCACTTGTGTCTAAAGAATTGTATAGCAAATTACATATGAAAATGAATGTGCCATAATCTGACTTTGTACTCTATTAAATACAAACTCGGAATTTTGTACTTTGTACATCAAGTTATTTGTCTGACAGTTTGTAATAAATAACTGACAATCCTACGTCTTCGAGTGTCTAGTTTAAAAGTGGCATAAGTGATAAATGCTTACGTAAGTAAATTGAATAACCAACACCCGACTAGAAAATATATTGATATGTATAAAATAGGGTGGGTTAATCAATAGATGGCTATGGATCGTTAGACAATCGCGTATTGTAACTTGTAAATATCTGCAGCTTGTGCTTCCCATTTTATTGTTCAGGACGTTTAACAGCAATTATATGATATTTGAATTTGTGCAACAAATAGGCACGTTTAGCAACATCGTGAATTTTCACATTCATTCCAGCTTTTCCTGACTCTCAACGGCTGGTAGCGTAGGTAATTTTACATGATCTGTTTAATTTTATTTTAGATAAGTAACCTCACCATTGTCATAAATAATAGCGATCCTAGACGAGTTTACTTTAATAAATATAATTTCAGCAAAGAAAGCAAGAGAAGATACTACACAGCATATTCCCCAGAGCAAAAACAATTTTATGACTCGACTGTCCATTTTTAGAGCCACAATTTTCACAACGTTATCTTCCGTGGTTTTCATGGGACCCAAAATCATTGACCTATCTTGCACTCGTATTGAGTGTCCAAGGTTAATTGCCTCGTCCATCCATCTTCGTTGAATTCCTCCTTCAAAAAATCTCTGGTATGTTGCAAACAGCTTATCATGTTTAGGTGGAAGGAATGCATAATAGAAGTTGTTCACTGGAACTAATTCCTTGCCCAAAAAGCACCTCCTCTCCTCAACTGAAGGAGCTTCGGCTAAAAAATATCTAGCTCTGTTTGCAATGAACAGGGTTAATGGCCAGAAATGCAGAAACGCTTTTCCAGAACGGTCGTAAGCCAATTCCCTTAAATAGTTAGGTAATCCAAAATCAAATTCAAAAAATTGTGTTTTAAAAATATTAAAGGGGTTGTTATATTTGGTCACTGCTGTAAATGCGCTCTCAAAAAATATTTCGTCGGGATACACCAAAGTGTAGTTACTATCGTAAAGCTGGTCTAAAGTATCTATAGTCACGGGTGGCGGAGGGCATATTATTGAACTGGTTATTTCTCCCTGATATAAGTTTGCCAAAAGTAAGCATACCATGGTCCACAAAACTAGCCAAGGAATCTTTTCCAATTTCTTGGTTATTCCGGATGCTCCCGTTGAAATTAGGACGGAAATAGTTATCACGAAGGTTGCCATAAGAGGTACATCTTTACCAAATGATATTAATAGCGTGGTAATTAACAAACATGACACCATTGCCATCCAACAGTAGAAATCCAAAGGGCTTGCAAATATTGTCATTTGCCAGGGAGACTCATATTTTCCTCGAACAGAATCACAATACACAAAGTTCATTGGAAGGGAATCAAGCAAAGAAAAATGGGGAAGATCTTTGGAAAGAGAAACGTTTCTTTTGTTCCAGAAACTATTCCATGCGAATTCATATGTATGGTTGTCGGTAAGAAAAATATCTATTAATAAGGTTGGAAATCCTGGGAGTGTAGAATTTTTTCCGGCGAAATGTGATATTGCAAAGAGGGATGCATTCAAATGTTTTGCTAACTCTTGTGCAAAGATAATCAAAGGTATTAAGTTGTCTGGTAGTTCACCATGAATATCCTTCATTGATGGATATGTCTTGAGAACGTAATCTATATAAGATTGATTAGATCCATAAAAGCCAAAATTAATAAAATTTTGGGGCAAATGCCAGGTTGTATTCGGGGCAGGGAACATTTTGTTATCGGTTATTTTCTATACAATGCTGGATATTGATATTACTATCAAGTGGATATTGTGCCTTAGTATAAAACAGTAAATCTTTTCCAAGAAACTACAAAATTCACTGACACGCGATCAGAAGAATTTTTAGTTCAAAGTTACCTAACGCTATACCTAAAGAATACCTACCTCTCGGCATGTAGCAGTTCATTCATCTAGCCAATCAAAATGATTAGGTACATAATGTATTTTAGTTACGAAAGCAATTTACCTACAACCTAAAATGGTAATACGTAATAAAATTAGAGCAATTAGTCACACTTGCGTAAATTTGATAATGAGATTTCAAAATGTTCACAACATGATTTTCATGTCATTATGGTAAAATTACTCTACGACCATCGTCAATGCAAAAAATTATTTATATTAAAAATGTTGTCCTCAATAACCTCTTATAAACAAAATTACTGGATAAGAAATCAATTATAAAGAATCTAGAAAAGACACCATTATTGAAATACCTATGTACCTAGTTCAATTATAGGATGCGAATTAGTTAAAATGATGATGAGTTATAAAAATTAGAAAATATAATGTTCAAAAACTTATATATCTTTACTACAACATTCCTCTAGACCTTTCCTCAAGTTCATATCAGTTAAAATGGCAATTTAATACGCAATTTTCAACTATTTTGAACAACAATAGTTTTAAATTTGGCAATTACTTGATATTGACATTCTGGTTGTGTAACATCTTCTGGGTACACAGTATTAACCTTTTATAATTCACGTTGCGTTGAAATGAAAAACTACAATTTTATTTATGCAGAATTAATAAAAACTTCATGGGAAATATTTTAAATTGAAAGCAAACGGGATCTGCATATAAAATAGGTAATTCAGTAATTTTATTGTCAAACGACAACATACCAACAAATAAATATTTTTTTCTAAAATAATAACTAATTACAAATATATTTTAGAAAGACTTTAAGCACTATTTTAGGGGATTTGTATCTTTTTCTCCCTCATTTCTTATGCACATTTGCCATGTGCCTGCTTAAACTATGCTCAACCAAACTTGAAGTTTTTGCTCTCAGTACCGCACCACATATTTTGCACTGAGTTCGCACATCTTTATGTTTTTCCTTAGTAACTGCCGATAAATGCCTCCTCATGTAGTGATCAGTCTGATGGTGCTTATCAGAACTTAAGGTTTTACTATCAGGGCATCTCGGACACATTACACGATTATCAATATTTTTCTTGGAATGCATTCGGACTTCATGATCAACAAGCTCACTTGGCCGATCACTTGTAAAATTACAGAATTTACAAGAAATGTGATCATGCTGCTTTAAATGACGTTCTAGATCTGCTTTGTAGAGAAAAAATTTGTTGCAATTTTCCCTGGGACAACTCGTCTTGGTAATTTCTTTATCTTTCATGGCACAACTCCTCCTACGGTTACGGCTGCTGTTGCTTTTACTCCTCTTGGCTTTCTTTTGACATTTTGGAGCATAATCCGAATCCGAATTATCTTCATGTGATGATGCTGATAAGGAGCTCACATCACTGTCACTCTGCTCATCATCCGAGAAATTTTCCTTCTTTTGATTACCCCCATTCATTTTAGAACTGGATCGTTTTTTAATTTCCCGGAAACATTCCCGAGACAATATGTGACCTTTGAAATTTTCCTCACTGTGAAATGTTACAGAGCAGTTAGGACATTTGAAGATTGACCGGAGACCTGCCAGTGCTTTGTCGATAGCATTTGCTACAATGTTTCCACCAGAAGGATTATTGGTGCCTCTTTTAATTTTATCCTTTGGGGGGCTTGCAATATGCATTCGTTTGCTTTCATTTTGGTTGGTAACATTGTCTTCAGACGATCGTTTTCTTTTGGACTTGCTGGAATTTTCATGATCATAATTTGATGAGGTACTACAGTCCAAATTGATATTTTCATCAGTGAAACAGCTTCCCTTCATGGCATGGAAAATGAGTGTTTCCTCTGATGGAAATGTTTCGTCACATTTGATGCATTTATAAAATGTAGTAGGATTTAATGGTAAGCTTCTTTTATCCAGATTGTTTCCAGCACCAATTTTGTCACTTGGAACGTCTAAATTTTGGCGTCTCACTGGTCGCTCTTCATTCGCAAAGGTATTTACCGCAGCATCGTCGTTGCCCATGTCTTCATCACAAGTTGTTGGTGTTGGAGGAGAAGTACAATAAAAGTAGTGGCTTTTTGATACTCCCTCCAGGGGAACCTTACCACTACGCAAGGTCTCCAAAATGGACTCAGGAGGTGCTACAATCTTTTGAAAGTTGTCACCTCCATCACTACTCCCCCCTTCAGTCTTAATAATGTACATGACTTCGTTGGAATCTTCGTTTTCGTTGGGGTTGAAATTTTCGTCTGTATTTACTTGAGATAACGATTGAACAGGTTCAGGTTGATCAGGTACTTCAGGTACGTTTCTCTCACTACAATTTGAATCCCGTGCTCCAGTAATTTTCGTGCTAACGGGAGTCGTCTCCACTAATGGACATTTTAATGTCTCCAACGACACCTTGGGATTCTTCACTTTCAGCCTTTTGAAACCTACAGCGATAATGAAAATAGCAAATGAATTAAAATACAAAACAGGTAATGAACAAAGATTAAACAATCATTACATTTCCATTGGAAACTTACAAGCGTCATAAATCCTCTGTCTAAGTTCCATAACTTTGTCAAAATCCTTCAGCCTAGTTGTCAAAATGTCATCCGCTCCAGCCCCCACCCCATTTCTGAAGTTTTCCTTAAACGCCTTCACCCTCGACGGCACCTTGCCCGCGTACTTCATAACCTTATAAAACTGTTCCAACTGCCACCTCAGTCTCAACTTGAGATTCTCAATCTCTTCATAAATTTTACAGTGATTTTCTATCAAGTACAAGCAATCATCACAAACTCCACAGTGATTATCTCGAAGACGCCATTTAGTCTCATCTTGCCCCGTTTCACTAGAACTATTAATCATCACCTCACAATAAAATCGCCCACAAATTCCCATTCTGCTAACATATTCCACGTCCCTTTCCTCTGGCGTCTTTTTCGCCTCATCATCCCCAGTGGCCTGTCTAAACGCCAATTTGTAGCAAAACAAACAATACAGTTTCCCATTTCCTTCCATTTCCAACGCTGCTGGAGCCAATAATGACGTCTTCTGACCTTTGCTTGGTGACGATAATGATGTACTGCTTAACCTTTTAGGCTTCATTTTAAAGAATATTTTTGCATTGATTGTGCCAACCTCTAACTATTTAACTAACAAAACAGCTATATAATGTGCTTCTCTAGCTTAGTTAATTAGAATCATTTAAAATCAAATTTGATAAACAACAACTACTTGTTTGTGTACATTTGTCTATGTGTTCAGGTGTTCATGTTGAAACCGCCACTGCCCACAAAAAAGTGATATTTTTTTCACATGAGCTGCTTCATGAAACTAAGAGACTCGTCTTTGTTCACACAGTTTTTGGCTTTTCTTATAGGCTTGTTATATGAATTTTTGATTTCAGGACGAAATAATAATGTGCTTTCAGTATAATCATTTTAATGTCTTATTAAAGTTATTTATTTGTTTTTATATAGCATGATAAATAAACTTAATTATAATATGGGTACTACGATTTCCTAGTTTACATTAAAAACTCATCGATATTTTCTAAACTAGTTTGGCCGGATGATGATTCCATTTCTGATTTGAGTAGTCCAACAAGTTGTTGTTGTCCTCCATTTGTTTCCCTTATTAGGTCACTTTGTGTGGGATGAATTCTGCGAAAATGTCGTTTTAAAGATGATTTGCTTGAAACGGAAATTCCACACGCAGAGCATTTAAATGGTTTAACTCCTAAATGACTTTGTAGATGCTTCCTTAAAGCACAATTTGCATCTCCATTTGACCATCCTTTAAAAACTCTTCCACATTGTCGACACTTTGCTCTACCATTCCCATTGAAGTGGAAATGTACTCGGAAGTAATGCATGGCTTGGTCATATTTGCTGGGTCCCAATAATTTTGGGCATCTAGGACACTCGATTTTATCAGATCCTTTGACTTTCCAGTGAAACTGGATTTCATGATCTACTAAATTTCTAGCTTGATCTGCGGTAAAATCGCAAAAATCGCAGGGGAAATTTCCATGTTCCTTCAGATGACGCTCTAGACTTTCCTTTGAGGGATGAATTTTTCCGCAATTATCTTTGGAACATTGGAAAATTAACGGTGACTTGCTATTGGTGGGGAGGGACGAAAGAGTGTTTCTTGTGCTTGGCGTTATAGGGGAAATTTCATGGTCATCTACATCATCGTTCGTAGAATCAGAGTCAGAATTACAAGAATCTTCATTGCCATCCTCTTCCATTGATTCATTGTCTGCATTTGATGGTGGATTTGTGACATCTACAAAGCTCAGGAATGGAAACACAGTAGAAATTTGCTTTTCACTCTGCGAACCTTTGGAAATGAAAATACAGAGAAATTGTAAAAAAAAATTGTTTAGAATGCGGATTATAATTTAATACAATTAATTTGTATTTAAATGGCTTACATGCATCATATATTTGCTTTCGACATTGCAACGCCTTATCCATTTGTCCTTGTTTAATCGTTACTACCAGTTCACCGTTATCATCTTCATACTGAAAGTGAAAGCTTTCCTTGAAATTTTTTACTCGTGAGGGAACCCTGCCGGCACATTTCATGACGTTGGAAAGTTGGTTCAAATGTTTCTTCAGTTTTAACTGTAAACTTTCTATTTTATGGGTAATTTCGAAGAAGGTTTCAATCGCACAAAAGCAATCATCACATGTACCCGTGGTTGAGGTGTCTGGGCTTTTTGTGGATTTGTCCAATTGTTGACGTGTTGAAATTGTGGAACAAATTAGTTTATAAAATTTAAGAAAAATCTTCTCATCTTCGCAGTTGGCTCTGTGTTTACTTTGGCCATGGTCATTTTCGGAATGTCTAGCAAGTTTGTAGCAAAATATACAGTAAATTTGCTGCTTATTCCTAGCAATATTGCGTAGGGGAACATTATGATTAGTTGATGACGATGCCATTATATAACTTTTGTTTAATACAAAAACAAGGAAAGATTAATTGACAAGTGAGAACCACTAAATAACTAATTTAGTAGTATAAGCATACTTTTAATTTTTTATCACATGTGAATCGGAACCAACAACCGAGCAAAACAACTTTTATGTATTTTTGTGTTCTATAAGGGACCCATATTTCATTCTTCTTTGCTAACACTAATTTTCCATGCATACCAAACCAATATCCCATTGTTTTGGCTGTGTTGGTTGTGCATACGACACCAAAACATTAAGAAAGAGACAATCAACAATTAGAACATAGTAGGCATACATATCTACAATAATATTATATCCATATTATCCTGTCCCTTCTCAACAATACAACCCCTTCACAACGTGCTCCCATTTTTACTACCGGTATTTTGAATGAGGAGTTTGTTTAGGCTTGAGTATTTGTAAAATACGTGCATCTACGATATATTGAATATTGGACATAATGCACCTAACATAGTCTATTGTTATTTTGTGTGAAATGTCATTCTGCATTGTAAAGGAAAGATTCACTCAAGTCAGGAGTCAGGAGCTAGGAAAGGAAATGTTTTAATGCAAAAGAAACATGTAGATGGAAATACACTGGTTGACAAACAGTTGCCATACTTTCCAACGTTATTTCATTGTTATTGTATTTTACACCAGCTCAACGCAAGCAACTTTTCATGTAGGTAGTACATTTTTTGTAAAAAAGCACTTCTTTAACATAAAAAGTTTGGACCTACATGCGTATACCTACGATGGCTAGTAAATCTTTTTTCGTTATACTCGCAAGACTATTGAGTATGATGTATGACTTCAAATTATTTTACCATCGCAGTAAGTATTATATTATTACGGGAGATACAGAACAGAGTAGCAGGTCTTATTTGCGTCGAAGCGACTGGACATGTGGAAAAATGGTACTTAACATACCAAATAAAAACTGTTTTTGAATGACAAAGAAACCATTGTTACCGTAGCAAGTAATGCCGGTATAA
>JAHZMV010003568.1:3036-20065 GCA_027743765.1 Coecobrya sp. COE2
TAATGTCCTCCTCAAAATCTGCTAATGTTCTGTCTAGACTTTGAATTATTGTGTCGTCACCGAAGCTTAAGTAGAATATCACGTTTGAGTAGCTCTCGTCGATGACGCGTGCACGTAGAGCATTTAGTATTCGAAATTTACGCATAAACAGTTGTGTGGGTCCATTAATATTCATGTAACTGTCAATATGCAGAGACAACACGACAGCGTTCGGAATTGAGTGTTTCAGTTCCTCGTGATTTGACATGTATTCATCCAAACTTGCTATTAGTATATGATCTTCTTCTACATCATTGTGGAGTCCATAAGTTCCATCGTAATAAATAATTCGAATCTCTGAGTTGGATATACCGAAGTTGTCTAAATGTTGCGAAATGCGGCATTCCCTGGAATGTAACAAATATAACGAGCCGTTTTAAACGTTGAAAATATGTAGCCGGGGGTTTGGGGATAAAAATTAACACGCTTACTGGATTTGACATCTATTTTACATTGAGGTCATGATGGGTCAATTGAGTTAATGGAGATAAAATATCCCTAAATATCAAGTTTCAGCTCAAAAGAGCACTTTTAAAACATTTGACCTCTGTTTGACCTTGAGGTCATGATGGGTCAATTGAGTTAATGGAGGTAAAATGTCCCTAAATATCAAGTTTCAGCTCAAAAGGGCACTTTTAAAACATTTGACCTTCCTTGAGGTCAAGAAAGGTCAAATGAGTTTTTCGCAATTAATTACTCATATACAATACATATAAGCTGAAAAAATAAGACCCCCCACCCCCCTCTTTTAGAAGGTTCTAAATGAACGCCCCCTTCTGGAAGGGAAAGAGTTTTTGTTCTTGACGCTCCACCTCCGACCACTGTGACACAGTGACTATGTATATATATAAATGTACCTATGTATATAGTCTGAGTCTGACTCTTTCCCTTTCAGTAGCAGATTGTTCTTATGATTAATCGGTGGTCAGTGGTCATACGTATTATCGCCGTCACCAAGTTACTCACAGCAGTTTGGGCAAATTGCACCATAGCAACGGCGGCAATGATAGGCAAACAACAGCAGGCTGTAGTAATGCTACGCGAAGCGGCTGTGACTAACTTTTGTGACGGGAATAATACGCATTTGCAACAGGTACTGTTTATATGATGACTCGGTGAACTCGTAACAGTTAAATATGGGGTCAAAAATAGATCATGTATTTACATGAAAAAATACCTAAATTTATTATGACAAATTGCGTACACACCCAATTTTCTGTCCTGGAAACGTGACTAGATGATGACCCCATCTTGGCCGAGTAATCATAAGAACAATTTAATTTCATAATAATTTTCTGAGATAATAAAAATGTTACCTTTTGAAGATAGTAGCCGACAGTTTTCCACCAGTCCACAACTTGCCTTTTCTCAAACGGTTCGTAAGAACTCACTCCAAACCGATACATCCAAGTATGAAAGATGCTCAAATACTCAGACGGTCTACTCTTAACTCCAACGTGACCTCTCATGTCAATAATGACCGGCCCCCTCTCACCTGGATAATCATCTTGAGCTTCAGCTTCATGACCGCCTGGATGATCGAATCTCTCCACAGCTGCAACATGAATGGGTACGCTTCCGATGCTATGACGCCGACGAAGACGCAAACCACAAGCCTCTCCAGCCTGACCCCAACCCTCACCACACTGAGCCTCCCAACGCCCACCTTCTCCTCCAGCACGCTTCCGTTGCTTACGACTTTCAACTGACTTTGCTTGGCTGTCTGCTTTTTCGCTGCCGACATTTTTATCGTCGTCCCCTCCTCCCCCATGTTCCCCTCCGCAACCACTTCCCTGAACCTCATTAGGAGCATCAAGAGATCCACTGTCAGGCTCATTCAAGTCAATCTCACTCCACCCACCAGTGTCAGGCAGCAGCAACCCACCCAGCATTACCCCGCCCACTACAACGCTCCTTCCAACACTTTCACGTTCCTGACCTTGAATCGACATCATGCGAAGCGCAAATTCATTCCGTTCGTCCTGCTCTCCCACAACCTCCACGGAACGGCCCTTATCCTCGTCCTCCTTTCGTCCATCCTCCACAGAACGGCCCTTATCCTCGTCCGTCACACTGCAAGCAGCTCCATTCTCTTCACCAGAGGACGTAGTATTATCAACTCCAACAGACTCTCCCTGTCGATTCTCCGAATCACTAGTTTTCCATGTCATCAAGTTGTCGTCAATCAAAATCAACGACTGAACCGAATCAAATCTATCACGCGGAAATCTCCTTTCTTCTACGTCTTGATTTACTAAAAGAGCATCAGTGCTCTGAGAACCGCTCCCATCCTGGTTTAGACCTGTGGTGGCGGTTGGAGACGATGTAACCGCCTTCCGAATCCAATCCAGACGGCGGTCCTTGTTCGGAAACGAAAACATTTTTTTGTATTAGTCGGCCATTTGGCTGGGGGACTATTTACCTCCCCCGAAGATTGACTTTTTTTTAATTTCAAAAATATTTCCTTGATTGAGAAGATTGATGAAAAAATGACCCAATCTAAAGCCAAGCTAAAATGAAAGTGAGTCATTCAGGTGCACAGTGCACATGACCCAGTCGGAAGGAAATACTAAAGTAAAACTATGTACGTACATATTGTCAATTTATTTTGCATTTCGTTGCCATCTCCGCCGGTCTACCGTCATCCACAGGATCAATATTATGGAATTATGTGATAGTAATTGAACGATACGATATGCGTAAAAAACTATTGTCCGTTAAATATACTTACTGTGCATTCATTCAGGTGCACATGACCCAGTCGGAAGGAAATATGTAAAACTACGTACATGTTGTCGTGTTATTTCTTGCATTTCGTTGCCATCTCCGCCGGTATATTCGTCATCCAGAGGATAAATATATGTGATATGACCGATGAATAAGGGAAAGAACAGTATGTGATATGATATTCGTAAAAAACTGTGTCCAGTAAAATCTACTTACTACAACACTCGATACTATGTCCATTTTTCCTTACGTGTGACGGATCCTAGACATTTGGCTCTGCAGTTCAATGATGACATCGCAGGGGGTCCAGAATAAGTATTCCTTCATCAATTTCTCATAACATACATTCATTTTCATTTTTTCATGCAAATAAATACATCAGTTTTGTGTTATTTCGGTTTATTTTATTGCATCAACTGTGGGTAATGTACAGAAAGTAAATATTTTTTTGATCAAATAAGTTGGTAAATTGTTTAGCGTTTAAACTATAGTTAATTCATAATTACCTATTATGGAACAAAATGTAATGTAAATATCAATTATAAACTCAAGATGAAAATTATAAAAATACTGGATAGGCTCATACATTCGCCAAAACATCAGTTGATACAGAACAATGGATATCCGCCGACACCAATTTCATGTATTTATTGTTTGTTTTCATAATTTCATATGAATATTGCGAAAAATAAAACAATGTGTTCTATACATAGAGCTTTAGATATAACTAGAACCTGCACGTGAATGTATTCGAAATTGAAAACAATTAAAAATCTGTGATATTTGACGAAACAAAATAAGAAATGTAAAACGGACATAATTTTCCAGTGTTCTTCGTGTCATTTCCCAGTATTCTTTTCCTCAATCGGATAGTCACAGAAATTTGTGTCAATTTTTTAGCGGTATTTATTTACAAGCGAGTTGTAATTATAAAGAGTGTGTGCGTGTCATCTTTATGATCAAAGCATTTTTGTATTTTTGAATACATTACGAGTAAACCCCACTGATAATGTTTGCAACGAAAGGCTACCCGAAATGTATGTGAAAGGTATTTCCAAGTCTATATTGGATTGAGTAATCTCCGATATTTCCCATGGTCAAGCAAATACATTTCATTCACATTCACGTGTTGCAATTTTCATTTGAATGTCAGTCGACTTCGATGAGTAAATATTATTTTCCGATCATTTTCGAATATGGAATAGACCAGACTAAATTCAAACCGAAGCTTTTTTACGGTTTAGTAACCCTTGTGTTTATTTAACGAAGCAGGTCATTCACGCTCATGCTTGTCGTTTTCATGCCATCGATGACAACAGGTTCCCGACCCGAGTATTGCCATTTCTCGTGTACAACATCTTCAAATTATTCTTACTAACGAGGGCTTTAATTAATGACGACTGCTTTACTTGATTGCGTCGACGTATTTGTTATTGGAATTCCGAGTATTTTAAATGATTTTTCGGACAACAACGACCTCGTTGTCGGATATGAATGAATCACAAAAATATTAATATGTCTCGGTGTAAATATTCCTCTCAAGCCTCTGTGTTTCATGCTTCCAACAACTCTTGTATCACCATAGCGATGTATGTACCTACCACATTTGGATAAACAAATGCATACACGTGTGTAATCAATGAATGATTAATACAAAAGACGGGTAAAAAATCAACTTGCATACATACAATCAAATAATTCTTTAGTTTCTATGCTGCTTTACACAAAACGTTACCAGTTAAAACAAAACGCAAAGAAGTGTAACAAAAGACCGTTTTTTTCAGCAAGTTCAATAAAAATGGAACTTGTTCTGCCAGAACCACTTTATTATATATATGCGGTAAAATTGCTAAAGAAAATTCTAGCTTTTAGTCACAACTCGCTCTGTCTAGACTCTGTTGTAATGTAATATGCACAGAGTTTATCTATTTTGTATATAAAATGACAATAATATAAGCTGGCAAAATACTTGAAACCGAGATATTACTCTCTAATAACAAACGCAAATAATACTAAAAACCTGACAAAAAGAACGGTTTTTTCAGCAAGTTCAATAAAAATAATGGAACTTGTTCTACAACAACAAGAATTAGACTTTATTATTTTGACTGGAGATTATTATAGGATTGTTAGTTAGTATTAAGTATTACTAGTAGAATTTGCGATAATATGCATTATATCAACATAGGTAATATGCAGTCTAGATATATCTATTACATATATATGCGACAAACATTTTTAAGCTAGCAAAATACTTGAACCGAGATACTACTCTATATATACGTAGCACAGCCTCAATCACATCTCATCCATCATCGTAAATTTACAGTTACAGTCATATCAGGAAAAATCATTACTCTTCTATCATCGTCATCAAATTAGAGTAGTAGCTCATGAATATATGTAAACAATAACCTGCAGATACACATGCAACAAATTAAGAAAAAAATTACGAGCAGACAAAAGAAGCTCTGGATTGCTTCTTCAAAGTTCAAAAAAATGTAACTTGTTCTACGACAAAGAAATACATACAGAAAAACACTTTACCTACCTGGCTGCTAATCAAATCAATCATGCAACCTGGCTGGACTATTACGTATATGACTCACAATTATTGAGACATACACAGATTACCAACGCAACATGATCATCCATTTCCAATCCATAAGTGTGCTAACAGTGCTTAGCTCGTAAAACCACTGTAATTTGCATACATACTCCGTAGACCTAACGTATTTACGAAGAAATAAAAAAACACCCACTACTTCTCCAGTCATATGCTAAATACGTTTATGACAAAAAAAATGGACATGATAATGATACCTATGTGCATCGTGCACACACCCGTAAGAAAGAAGAAGCCACACAAAAAGTCACTCCAATAACTTCTTGGACAAAAGCAATTTAATGGAAAACCCCTTATTACACACAAATTCCCATCCAAGCTACACCCAAAAAGGCCCAAAGATATTTTCTTGTACACCTGCCAGAAACGGATCATCTCAACAAACTTGACTAACTTTACTTTGTCAGCGATGAACATTTATTCCATCAATTTTTTGCGCTCCAAACCAATTCTTTCACATCCCTGGCTACTTACGCCTACGTTACGTGCTACAATTTCCATCCCAAAAACACACATTTTTTATATGCAAAAAAACACATCATAAAAACATTTTTCTACAAAAAAATACAATCTTTATCTGCTACCATAGAAATAGTATCAAACGAACATGAAAACTTATATCACGTGCAGTTTTACTAAAAACTAAACTACAAATTTCCATCCCAAAAACATGCATTTTGTATCCGCAAAAAAACGCATCATAAAAATTATTTATTCTTAAAAAATATGATCTTTCCTGTATATCATGTTACAAAACCATGGAAATTCCACACGTCACAAACCAGAGATACAAAAATCCGTAACGCACTCTACCGTAAAAACAGCCCACTTAAACCGCTTAATAACCATGGAGACTCCATACAAATTGGATCTACTTACCGGAAACGGATAAAATCGTAACTCATTTCAACAAGGCGGATTTTCTAAGAATCATCACTCCTCGCTAATTTATGCAGCTACAAAAAAAACTGCTAAAAACCATTAACGTGTTTCCTCAATTAGCGCGCATGTACGTAAACAGAAATATAGAATCTTCATCGTCCCCGGTAACCTCATGACCAAACCAATAAAAATTTAAAAATCCCCATCGTAACCATTATCATTCATAAAACCCCACACACACACGTGTGCAACATTGTCATTTTGAAAAAGATTTAAAAAATACTGAATCGTCTCCTACGAGAAAAACCAGATGCATCCAGTTTTACCCGTTCATGTTTCATGACGACGGGATAATCCCAGGTCCAAAACACTCGACAATCGTATGTACACGTCATCATCATTAGTTCGACAAAGTAGCATCACGGTTTTTAGATATCAAAGTAGCATCACATCATATCAAAATTGCATCTCTATCTATCCTATCACTATGGTAGCATCATCTCATCATTCATCATTCAAACATGAGCAAAAAATCACAAAACAAAAACGGGAAAAGTACCTTAACCCGACCGACTATAAAAGGACCCGAGGATATGTTGTTGTTGTAACAAAAGCCTGACTCAACATAAAACAGCGTAAACCCCCAACGAAACCAATCAGCCCACCACCACCGGTTCTTTGAATCTTCTCGAATTTTCCTAAACTTTAATATCTGCACTAGCAGCTTTATACAACTTGCAATTGCAAAAAAATTGAGCAGAGAAAAAAAACCGGTCTGTTTCAACCCTATTCCCCTAAAAATCGATTGCCAATAATAATACAGTATTCCTCTAAAAATTCCAAAATACGTCATCTCATTAGATTCTAACACAAAAGACATTTGCCAAAAAAACTTGCATGACAAGTTATACAACAACAACAAAATACCAAAACCAACACATCCAAAAACCCATTTATTGTCCAGCAGCAGCATTGCATAGCATACCATCGTATATTCCTATATCAACCACCAAAAGAAATTCTTACAAAATCCAGAAGCATAATAATCACTATGCAAATTAAAGAGATCTCTAAACCAAAAAAAATCTTTTGTTCTTTTTTTCCTCATCTTCATCTTTTGACGCTATTTTCATTACCAAGACGACTACGACACTCTTGCGTCACGACTCCCATTAAGCATTACCAAAAAAATTATTATTATTACAACTTACGATTTATTATACAATACCAAATATATAATGAAGATTATCCCCGCGTCGTAACTATAGTAACGAGAATTACTGTCACTCTCCTTGCTCTGCTGTGTGTGTAAAGTAGCGCAAAAAATTGCAAGTATACCGTGACAAATGTGGTTATATTTTTGCAGACCATAGAAGCGTGAAATTAGTACGATGCGGTTCATGTATACAAGCAGCATAATAGGTAATGATGATAAGGACAAAAGCGTCTTCAAAAAATCTTTCATCATGATCCCATCACCATGGTGTTCCAGGTACAAGCGCAACTGGGTACAAAAATTAACGATACACACACTGCAGTAACCATGAATGGATTTATGTTACCGCGTATCTATATATACATGATGGTGATAATTCCGGTATCATTAAACTAAAGTTTGTAACAAACCAAACAAACAAACTGGTTGTTGCCAACACGCCAATAAACACAAGAACATGTTTTCTTCAAGTGATACCGAGCAATTGTTTATTTAAAAAATTTACATAACGTTCTACCTCATTTACCTACTTCTATTTAAACTACTCATAAGTTCCTTTAAATCATGATTTAACACAGTAATTACGCTTTAACTCTGGAGTTAACTGTGGAGTTTACGGTAAAATTCGCTTAACTCCATTTAAAACTCCTTTGTTACAAATTCAATCCTCAACGGGTCCCAACCTAGTTTATTTATTTACTACTCATAAAACCCCACACAAACGTCTCATACGTATAATCCCCACAACAACAACAAAACATAAAACGCTAACCAAGAAAAAAAATTAAAAATCTGACCATCTCATCCAAACACACACGTTAAAAGCGTACACCCCAAAAAAGGTCCAAAAAAACAATAAAGAAAAATCCTTAAACGTTACATAAATACTCTTTGTTCACCAGAGAGAGACAAAAACACAAGCCGCATGTTAAAACACATTACCTACGTTACACACACACCCATTCCACATACAAACATACCTTTCATTTTTTTCCACACCACGACAAGTTTAAAAAAAACTCCCTTCTTCATTAATATCCACACACACACATTAAAATCTTTTAAGCGAACACATTAAAACGTATTCAAAGCCATCATCATCAAAATCATCATCAAAAAAACTCCCAATAGGTCTGAACCTGGTCCTAAAACCTAAACCCCCAAAAAAAAATATTTAAGAATAAAAATCCCAAGTTTAACACGCGATTGTCCTTCAAAAAAAATATAAAGCGAAAGAGAATAAACAAGCGACTACACCACCACCACGGTGACCATTATCACCATCACGATCACCTAGCCCAACAATGCTACATAAGACCATACAAGACAAAAATATTTATACATTATCTCCTTTGTCAGTTGCGAAGCAACATCATCACAATAAAGACTTTACAATTCACACTCTTGCTCAAAAGATCATCTCTTCAGAGAAGCTGCTGCTCTGAAGCTGTTGCAGTTAGTAAAATCGTAAATCCTCACACGCAATTCCAATCTCGTCGAGTGTGCACACGCTTTTAACACACACTCTCTTTCGTCTTAAGTGAATGGTATTGGCCTTCTAATAAACATTTTTCTCTCTTCATCTTGGTCATCTCATCATCGTCACCATCGTAACACATCCGCCGAAAATAGTATTCACATAGCACACACAATCGATTCATCATCACATACTACACACGCTGTGGGAGGTCACGCATTCAAAAACCACAACGTTTAAGATTATATTTTTCTCGTCTTGTTCAAAAAAACGGTTACCATTAGTGACCAGAGTGAACCCATGTAACCGATTAAAATAAAAGTGACCCCTCTCGTGTGTGATTTAAAAATTACACTACGTCAACATGTCCCCAAGAAACAACAACCCCCAAAGACACCCGAGATCACTCCCCCGCCCAAAGTCCTTGATAACCAA
The DNA here is from genome assembly GCA_027743765.1 of Coecobrya sp. COE2. Taxonomy (NCBI): domain Eukaryota; kingdom Metazoa; phylum Arthropoda; class Collembola; order Entomobryomorpha; family Entomobryidae; genus Coecobrya; species Coecobrya sp. COE2. The sequence goes on from JAHZMV010003568.1 coordinate 12,439, forward strand.
CCCATGTCTTTTCATAGCAACGTGGGCACTCACAATTCCCTTGTTCCCGTTCATAGCATGTCTCCTGTTATCCTTGTACGTTTACCGCGGAGCTATCAGACTAGTGGCAAGAAAACTGACAAATTTGTCATCCCCACTTACCCCATACGACTGCATCTTCGCAGTAGACTCGTATCATACGAGACCTTATGCAAGTAACCTGACGGTTTTAGAACTTCGTTCGAGAGTAGATTTGCCGTTACTCCGCTCCTTATTCCAAACCCGTATCCTGGACGACCCAACGTTTTCAAGACTGTATTATACCCCTGCGGAGTATTTAGGCTATTGGTTTTGGAAACCGCTGGAGAGAAAGATTGACGTGAACGAGTGTGTTGGCTTGTATCATGATAGCGAGTTGGAATTGGGACCGACAAAGTCGGTAGACGACTGTCTGCGGGAAATTGTAGAGATGCCGTATAAGAATGAGTTGTTTAATGTGCTTTTGCTCCACTTTGGAAATAGGAGCTTTATAGTGTTCAGGATTCATCATACTGTTTGTGATGGGTACAGTTTTAATAAGCTTATTGACAAGTTTGTTGGGCTGGAGAGTCAGTATCTTGTCAAGGAGAAGAAATCCGAGAGGGCGTGGATTGGCAGGGTCAAGGAAGTCGTTACGGAGTGGAGGAAAAATGTGAGCAATATTTTTCAATTGAACTCAATTTGTTTTGGAGTTTAGCGGCTTAACTCCAGAGTTTATGGTGATTTATGAGGGAATTTTTTGGAGTTGAGCGTTTTAACTCTGGAGTTATGAAATAATTTATGGGTGAGATTTTGGAGTTAAGAACTCCAGAGTTTAACCTGATGTATGAAAATAATTAATGATTTAACCGCTAATGATGTCTATTTTCTTTCCACCCCGTAGGCCTTGCTGCTCCTGCACCTCCCCCTACACGTCTCCCAACTATACCGCGAGTCCCTAACCCACGTCCCAAATTTCTACACCCTCCCAAAAACCTCAAAAACGGGAATGATCCGAAAGACAGTCCTCCCACTCTCCCAAATGAAGCACATCCGCTCCGTGTCAAACTCTCATTTCGCGTCAACAGGCATGGCACTGATGACCGGAGCCCTCCAAAAATTCTACGACTCCACACCCCACCCACCAAATCTCCGACCTGATCGCTTATCAATCATGCACTCGTTACCCAAACCTAATCACCCACTAAACTGCGCCAACACTCCAGGGAAACGGGAAATGTGCAACTGGTGGGGAGTGGGGCTTTTCAAAATTCCGTTTACGATGGATTCGGTGTCCAGACTTTTTGGGGCGGAGGATGACTGGAATGAGTACATGGGGCTCCAGTATGATAACGTGCTGCATATTCATATTCCTATCGTCAGGTAATGACTCATGATATGAAATTATATTGAATTTGAATCTGCATAAAAATTAAAATTTTTTGAAAAAAAAAATGCTAAAAAATTTCTGTTTCCTCCCCACAGCCTGTTCCCATGCGCCGTGATAAAGTGGTTCTTCAGCATAAATTTCGGAACGTCCTGCGGCTTCACCTCAGTCCCGGGTCTTTTCGACAAGGTCGCGTACGTGGGTGGCTCAAACACCAACGGTGTCGACATGATCGACGGCGGGATTATCGAAGCCTCCAAAAACGGCCCAGTTGAGGTGCTCCACATGTGGAAAGTCTTCGGGTTGCAGTGGAGGCAGTCGGGTAAGCACACTAACAATTAGATATTTTTATCCAAAAAAGTGATTCATATGTAAACAACGTAGGCATAGTGAAGATGTTCAGAAAAAAGCAGAAGCTTCGTGTGTGTACTGATGATCGGTTTTTGGTTGACCGGTCATGCAAACTGATTTGACCTTGTGTGTAAGCATATCTGTACCTTATCATTAAATAACTCGCTGTTACAAGCGATGACCTTGGGAGGAGGTCCTGCTAATTCTCTTCTCTCTAAGAGATCACAGGGCGGTGGCGGTGACTCTTTTGTGTTGTTGGTTTTACAGAGGAAGAGGAACTTTAGACATGATTATTATTAAGCGTTCTTTTTTGTGTTTGTGCCTATTAGACACGTGCATGTTATTTAGAGAGGAAGTTGAGTTGGAAGTGAAGAGGATTCACGCGTGCTCACTGGCTGCATTCCTGATTATATTTTTTTATTCTTTTAACAGCGTATTGATTAGTTGAGTCGAGTTTTATTGCTTTTTTTGTGATCAGTTAAAAGAGCGGATATTAATTAGTGGACTGATAACTAGATAACGGTAGAGCACAAAGCATCTCTTTGTACAAGCTATACTGCACAGCTAGTTCCTCTCTCAAAATTTTCGTAATAGATTAATATTAGAGAGGATGCTACTAGCTAGTATTCACAAACCTATTAGGTGTAGATCCATTGTTTCCTAAGTAACGGTACTTGAAACAGGATCTTTCTTGTTCTCTAGTGGTATAAATGGGTCGGTATGCTGCTGCTTGTAGGGCCTTAAGCATCATCTTAAATCCTATTATGCATTCATTACCATAGCATCCCTTTCTTCTTCAGATCCCTTAATACACAGTCAGTAAGAGAAATCAACCTAAAATCCTACCGCATATCCGCCAAAAATAGATCGCGTCCGGTATTTCTGGACTTTGTACTCTTTCTTACTTCTGCACCAATTTTAAGGTCTATCGCAGCAGAAAGATTTGTTGGATAAGATATGAACAGAATGAATGATCTTTGTTAGTAGCGTCATCACTCAAAAAGTCAAGTTTAATTCAAAAAATCCTGTTTCCTGGCTACACGCCACATTTAATACATCCACTTTTGTTTACTTCTGCACTCCAAAATCCGCAAAAACATATCCGCGTTGGCTTGTTCAAGGTCAACATACATGTCACGGTAGAAAACACCGGTGACTAATTGCATACAGGCTTACAGAAACAGGGTATCCGTCTGCATATCTATTCATCAATCTCCATCGAAACTACATCATCTTCTAAAAAACTTTTAAAAATTGCTCCTGTTCGTTACATTTCATTAACCCATCCATCATCTTTTACACATTCCATTCTTCAACCACAACCATAATCATAGCGGTTACCATGGAAAAACACGCTACAGTAGTAACAGCATTCAACCGGTTCGCTTCAATTTCACCACAGTAACCACAAACAGTTAATGCAGGTCATGTACTAAAGATCATCATCATCCCGGTAAAATTTTTTTGATAATAGCAAACAAACCGCACGAGAAGTTTATTCTGTACAAATCACTTGTCCGTTCAATTCCCTTAGCAACTAACGAGCATAATAATAATCTTGAAGACAAGTACATCGACAAACAAGCCATAATATTAAAAGTTTGATGATCTCGCTCATACAAAAAAGTAGGGCAAAAGCTACTAAACTTCACAACAAAAAAACAATCGAATCATCCCCTTGACGACTGTGCAGTGATAAAAGAGATAGATATTTATCCATTTATATACAACAACACAGTTTAATATTGCAGCAATTTTTTTGGCAATTAAATTTTGATATAAGAAAAAAAAATTTGCAATTTTTAAGATAGTGGGCGCTGTGCTTTAAGCGATTATGTAAGTTTAATTTGGTATATAGTGCGCTCTGAGATATAAAAGGTTGTTATGTGAAGTGGTGCGCGGGATGACGCCGCCGACGCTGACGCTATTGTTGCTATGGTTATTAGATGGGATGGTGTGCTTTTGTTATGTAATATGAGGAAATATTATGATGTGGATGATAGGGATTTGCGTATACACTTGTGAGGAGGATGCGATAATCTATGTATGATGATATTTTTTTTCACTTGTGTAGCAGGATAGTATATTAGTAGTCATAGGCAACGTGCTAACAAGATTTGAAAAAAATGGACGGATGTAACGTCTGTTGTGTGTGTGTAACCGTCTCTTTTGTCGTTATCTACAAACACTCTCGATTACACGAGGCGCTTCGCTGCGTAACGTAATTTATTTGAATGAAATTTGCTCTCTGAGAAGGATGCTGGTCGGTTTAGACAAGTAGCGGGGAATATGCATAAATTAAAGGGTTTCATGGCAGAAAATTAAAAACATAATTAACAGTTTTAATGAGAAAATTATTTAAAAATTTGGTTAATTAGTAGCTGAAAATTTAAATAGACTATTAGCTAGTCTCAAAAATTTACAAGTTAATAGACAATTCGTGACGCTAATGTGTAAAAAAAATTTCATTAAAGCCCATCCCCATGACGACAAAAATATCAATTAAGTCACATTTTTAGACATTAATGTGCGACTAAAAATGAGCGACCTTCGCTATGAAAGTGAAAAATTCAAATCACTCAACAAATTATTCTAATTTAAATGATCACCAAAAAATCACCTAAAAAATCAGAAACCCATTAAAACTCAACCAGACGCCAAGACAAACGATGCACAACCTCAAAGGTCAGGCAGGCTCCTCAAAACCAAAAAAGTGAACAAGGAACATAAAAATTCCACAACACAAACGTCTATAATCATCCAACTCAGCAAAGAGTAACGATCTCTCTGTTCTCTGCGCTCACTGAGTTACAAGCGCCTTACCCAATGTCGCAACACAACTAACAAATTTTTACTTAACAAAGTAGCTAAAAAATGCACTACATACACATACACATGCACCTGCAAAGAAAAAAAGTGCAATTGTTAACAAAGTAAAACGAGATCAAGTGCAAGTTGATTGCATCAAGAAGAAGAATTACACATTTATGGCTTGCTTTACTCACTTTTTTCGTGTTTTTTTTTGCTTGTTGTTGTGTGCGTCATACCGCGATGCGAAATAAATTGGCGTGTGTGGATGTTGTTGCGATAGAGATAAAGTAGGTTAGTGTTAAGTGTCGCCGCTTTTTTATGAAATTTTTTAACAAACACATTTACATGTTGCGCTTGACTACTGGAATTTTTAGTAGCGGATGGGTTTTAAAGTGATTATTCATGTAACACATGTGCAGGTTTTTATTACGAAATTCGAGGATAATTTTTTTTATTTAAAATATGCAAATGTAAGTGCATGTGTGTTCATGCACCTGGAATTTTTATGTACACGTTCATGTAAAAATAGAACTGAAAACACGTCGCAATTTACGAAGGTGTGAAATAACGACTGCCAAAAAAATTAAATAATTTTTATGACGCCACATATATAGCCGGAGTCGTATATAAATTCGAGTTTAAAAAAATAATTTACGACACAAATAAACTAAACCTTAAACCCAATTTCTAATAACAACCTATTAATGTCTTTACAGCGGTCGCCGTAGCAATGTACACGTACCGTGGCGAGGCCTCAGTATCCCTGTACGCGAACAAGGGCGACATAATCGCAGACGAGCGTTCAATGGACAAGCTCTTGGAGCTCTTCCACCAAGAGTTTAACGAGCTTGTCGCCTACTCCTCGTCAGCATCACCCAAGAAACCTACCAACAACCAATCCAACATGTTTCTCGAACATCACCAACCGAAGCATATGAAGTCATCTCCACAACAACTACCTTCCACAAAGTTCCTGGACACGTGCTTCAGAAACAACAAGCTAGCTTGAGTTTTTTTAAAAAATAATTATTAATTATGTTGTTATTTAATTTATAATTACAAGACTGTGTAGTAGTTTTGATGAATGTTTTGGGAGTATCGATGACGATAAAAAAGTTCTTTTTTAAAAATATAATTAATTATTATTATGCCCTCCTTTTGATCTCTATGACTACTACTAACTCTGATGATAAAAACTGATGATAATGATGATGAATTTTACGAATGAGCTGTGTGTAAATATTTTGATGAAAAAATCCATGTTCCTATGTAATATAATTTTTACGTGCAATCAATCCAGATAATAAATATAAAACAGATTTGTTTTAAAGAATCGACAGCCTATTCGTTACAAATTACTGGGTTGTTATGTCAACAAGACCAGTTTTTCAAAGAACTCATAAAACTATCCAACAACGCAATAAATCTGAATGCCAATTTCCAAAACCTATTTTATTATCCCATTCCCTCCAACAACCCACACAAATTAATCCCCGTCGCGTGTTCCCATCGCGATCTAAAGTATATATTTTTAGCAGCAGATGTTCGAGAAGAAGTTAACAAAAAGATCTATTATTTCTTCCACCTTATCCATCCATCCAATAAATCACGCATACATACTCACATCCACGTTGTCAAAACAACAGAAAAAAACCTCGAACTCACATCGAGTTTCAAAACAAAGCGTTAAACGAAGCATATTACGTAACCTTGGCACTACTCCCAAATAACAACTGCACACCAGTTTTTCCACATAGACGAAACTTTAAAACAGTTTTTCAGCAGCACTCAAGGTCTTGTACAAGAAAACGCATGTTCCGTGACAATTATGTTGGTATGGTGTCTATGTGGAAAAAAAATATTTTTTTCTCTTCATATATGAAACATTGATTTATATGAACATGTATAACACACATATTTAAGCTCGGAGACTTCCGCTACCAACTCCCTAAAAAACTCTCTCTCTCTCTCTCACTCATGTTCCCAGAGAGAGAGAAGTGAAGTAAAAAAAAACTCCGCATGCCCGTTAGACCGCATAACCTTGCTACGTACAAGCCTGAAATAGTGAGAGAGAAAGCTATATAGAGTGAAATTCCAGCTCGTGAAGTAAAAGTAAGGAGTGTATATAGTACCGTGAAAGAGCAAGGCCAATGTACAACAAGGAACACCACACACGACGGACTCGAAGAGAAAATGATGATGGGCCACACCAAAAAAGTAACACGACACGGGTTATTACAGAAAAAGTTTACACAATCTCTCGCAGAGTCTTTAAACGTCAATATCATCATCATGGGGACTAAAAAACTCAATCCCAACTTTTAATTTTTTTGGAAGAGAATTTTATAATTTGTTGAGGAAAATTTTCATTTGGGGTAAAATGAGTTGAAAGCGAAGAGAAATCTTTTGTGTGTGAGTTGGTTTGGACAATCGCTGGAGAGAAAGTTGTAATAAATACAAAAAAAAAGTGAAAAGTGAGAGAGAAGTTTAATTATGCGCTACCATAATTGTTGCAATAAAAATGTCCCCATGACAGGTTACCCTGTACTAATAATCCTCCACCTCCTATTGCTAGACACCCGATAAGTTTAAGGTGGTTTTCTTTGTGCGGATAAGTGAGTGAGTTTGTGAAATAGAAAAAAAAGATGAAACGAGCGTATGGCGTCCGCTGGTATGTACTCCCGACGTTGCTAATTATCTCGCTACTCCCACCCCCGTCGACCCCTTTCATTCTAGAAGGTTCGGATACGAGCTACGCTAGGTTTTCTAGGTGGAATGTGAACACTACGCTCAGTTTTGAGTTCACTACTAACCAGCCTGATGGGTTGATTCTTTATACGGATGATGGGGGGAAAACTGATTTTTTTGAGTTGAAGCTTGTCGAAGGGATACTCAGGTTGAGGTTCAATCTTCTTAATCAAGGGACTCAGTTGATTAATATTGGACATCATTTGAATGACGGGCTTTGGCATCGGGTTGAGTTGGCTGTTACCGCTTGGAATGTACTCGTTACTGTTGATGGGTTCGTTAGCGAGAGGAGGAATGTTGGGAGTAGTAGTGGGGGGACTGGTGGGGGAGGGG
>JAHZMV010003569.1:0-15107 GCA_027743765.1 Coecobrya sp. COE2
ATGGGTAGCGCGCGCGCGCCTCTTGGGAACGAGTAGAATGGGTTGAGAATGCTCATTATTTCCCGAACCAAAAACGCACATTTTACGTTCGTTTCCCTTATACGTAATATTTACGGGAACTTCTGCCATTTCCCAAGTAAAACCCAAAGTCCCTTCCCGAGCTGAAAACGTGCGTAATACGTGAATACTGTCTATCTGGGACGTTACCCTGCCATTCTAAGTTCATCCATGATAATTTATCGTGAAAAACTTTCCAGTGAAGTGTGGCACTAACTCATCTCATGACTGGTTCATCGTAAAAAATGTTGTTTTGTGGTATTGGAACTTGCAAAAACAAAATTTATCTATTTAGGATAATTTTTAACTTAGCTAGTCCTTGTCCTGTCAGTCATCCAGAAGCAACCTAAGTAGTCGCATCAAAAACAAGGTACAAGAGTTTTTGTTTCGTTAAGAAAATGCTGGATATAAACATTTTAGAATTGGGAAAGCTTTATTCCCTAACATTTTTATTTTTCACTGTCTTCGTAACGTTATGCTTAGCAAGTTATATTCAAAATGTGAAAAAGTGGAATAAGTTCAAGCTACCACCTGGACCACTGGGTATAACTATTCTGGGAAATATCGCCGGAATAATGAAGGATCCTCACTTGAAATTATCCGAGTGGGCCGCCAAGCACGGCGGACTATACACAATCAGCATTTTTCACAAAAAGGCTCTAGTGGTGAATGATGTGAAATTGTTGAAGGAATTATTTGGAACAATGGCATCCACTGGAAAAATGAAAACTGAAACATTTCTACTGCTTAGTCAGGGCTCACACGGAATTATAAACACTGAGGGACAAGTATGGCTTGAGCAAAGACAGTTTTGTGCGAAGAACCTGAAACAATTAGGGTTTGGTCAAGTGCGATCAATGGAGCCGTTAATCTTAAATGAAGTAGAAAAAGTTTGCAATTGGATACGGGTAGAAATCAGTAAAAGTAAAAAGGAAGTTATTCATTTGGAACAAGTTCTGTTTACGGGCGCAATTAACTCTTTATGGACCCTAGTCACCGGAGAAAGGTTTAAGATGGGAGACTCCAAAATGGGAAACCATATAAAAAAATTAGTTGTCACAGCACAGTATACGATGAAAACAGGCCTTGGTTTTTGTAGCTGGTTGAAGTACATCGCTCCAAATTTATCTGGTTATGTGGAGTATGACAAGGCTTGTAAAAATATTCACAACTTTATTGAAGACAAATTCAAAGAGCACAAGACGACATATGAGGTAGGAAAGGAAAGAAATCTGATTGACATGTATATTGCTCATATGAACAAAATGAATTCCAGTGAGGATGGGAGAAATAGCAGCTTCTTTGGCAAGGAAGGATGGATAAATAGTATGTCGTCTGTTGCAGAATTATTTATGACTGGTGGAGAAACGGTCTCAGTGAGTTTCACTTGGGCTGCTAATTATCTAAGTTGCCGAAAAAAGGTTCAGAAAAAATTACAAGATGAGATTGACTCTGTGCTTGGTAGAGAAAGAAATCCTGCATTGTCAGACAGGCCAAGGTAATTTAATTTCTCACGCTTAATATTATGAATGGATGCTTTTTACTCTCAATTAATTTTCTTACGAATATTTTTATTTAGAATGCCATGCACTGAAGCTGTCATTCTAGAAACACTTCGGTTATCCTCATTTGGACCACTGGGAATTCCACATGAACTTCTTGAGGACATCAATTTTCACGAGTACAGACTACCAAAAGGCCTGATTTTGATAGCAAACATGTATCACATTCATCACGATCCCGAGATTTGGGGCGACCCACAAGAATTCCGACCGGATAGGTTTCTGGGAAATGACGGTGAAAGGCTTAAAGGTTTTCTTGTGCCTTTTCAAGCTGGAAAGAGACAATGTCTAGGAGAGCCATTGGCAAAAGATACAATGTTTTTATTTGTAGCAAAATTGTTTCAGCAATTTGATATGAGCCCTGAGCCAGGTGTCCCGTTTGAAGACTATTTCAAAGGAGATATGGGAATTGCACTGCTGCCGATAACTTCTGGATTGGTAATTTCTGCTAGGTAATTGTTTGGGCACGGAAGGTGAAATTTGTTAAAATATGAGAATTACATCCGAAAAGAAAGCATTATTCAATTAAGTAAATTAGTAACCGGTATGTTTGCTGTTATTATAACCATGTACATAATGATCAGTAAACTAAAATGATGTGGACCAAAGCTCCTTTTTTATTAGTTAAATATTAACAACTTCGTCCCGGGAATGGATTATTTGACTATATTTACTAATCCGCGGGAATTTTATTATTCATTATTATAAACGCATACAGTCTAAATTTCACTAATGGTTTCAGATTAGTTGGATACCAAGTCTACATTGTGTACATTACCAAAAATTGGAAAATTGCCAAGGTGGCCGTCCATCCTTAGATCCAAAATTAGGGGAACAACAATTTAAAAAATCATATCGGTATTTTTGACAACCGGGAATTAAAATAATTTTTTTAAAAATTTCTGTTGCCACCCAACTTTGGACGTTTAAATGGACGTTCCCCTAATTTTCCGATTCTTGGTAATGAACACCATGAAGCTTTGTTGCATATTACAATAAATAAGTGTAAGTTAACTTAACATGCATAAGTTACTTTTAGGTAAGATGAACGCCTATAAAAAATATTCTCAGATCAGTGTGTTTTCAAGTTAATGTAGATCACCGGCTTTCATCTTAAACCATGACTGATTATTGTTTGACAAGATTCTGGTGAATGATTCGTTTTGAAAACCAATGTTACCTAAAATTATTACACATCCAAAAACCTTTAGTAAAACTCCAGTTGTCATAATGCCGCATTAAATGCGTATTTGCTGTTCATTTGTTCAAATGCTGCTGCAATAAAGATGGATAGCTTGAATGAATTGTTCTGCAGGAATGGCTGGTTGTACAATAACATTCATATCTATTTTGCAATAGTTTCTAAAAGATTTTTCTTCTTATTATCAGGATTAGGATTTTATCAGGTTTCAGTTCCATTGAGGCAATGGTTAGTTGAAAGTAAGAATCAAAATGCACGTAGGAACTAATAATAAATGAAAGAGAAGATCTGGCTGTTATATCATGTTTTTCTGTGTGCACGTGTAAGTATTCTAATTGATACCAATGTTATTATCGATTGAATTAGTTTTACATTGCGAGAGTTTATGTGCGTTCAAAATGAATTTGCTACAAAAGTAAAGGAGAGAGTTGTTGAGATGTAAAGGAAACAAATTGCATGTGGATTTTAGCGGTGCTTTAGTAGATGTTAATCGACTATCAAAGTAATGTTGCAACAATTTAAGAATATCATAAGCAAGGAGATTTATGAGACGTTCGAAGTTCTAAATTTTTAATTCTACCCTCCCCAAAATTTGTAATGTAAATAACTGGTCTCCAGGGGCATCTGTTCCGTTTGCCACCTGAAGCTACAATACTTTAAAGGTGCAAACGTATGTATAAATAAAACATTCACAAACATTAAAATTTCTAATTAACCTCTAACATCTCAAAGCACGCCAATTAAACCACTATCTGCTTCATCAGAGATTCGCGTCTGAATCCCTATAATTCAGTTTGGTATCAAATTATGACATATTGGGAAGCAATAAAACATACTGGTTGTTAGACAATTTTGTCACAGGTAACATTTAATATAACAGGTTAGGTATATCATAAATCGATCTATTAGTGTCAAGCAATGTTGACCTAAGCAATTTTGTAGTTTTTAGTGAAAAACCATATAGCAAAGCGATAAAAATGAAGGCGAATGTTTTGCTGATATGCACTGACACGACCTTGGGACTGGTTTTGCGATCAATTCTGCCATCCCCATTCTGAAAGTTTGTGGCAAGCTCACAATAAATTCAGGATACTTTGAATAGAATTTAAAGTTCCAATTATGAGCGTGCAACAGAGAACGGATTGTTATGCAAACTTTCCTAATGCGCATTCACAGAGGACAAACAACATTTCTTCATTTATAGAACTTTTCCAAGGTGTATTACCTCAAACCTTATATTGGAATTACACTAAGCACAATTAAACCCGGGTTTGTTATTAGTTCAAGATGACAAACTTTTGTTACGTTTTATACTTGTTTTCTACACGTTTTTTTCAAATGCACAATGAAGCATAATGTTAAAGTTATAAACTATATTTATATAATAATAAATGCACCATAATAGTTTATTTAAAAAATATATTGAGAATAGAAGGAAGATCACTTCAGAGGCGTAATCCATAGTTTACTCGCACCTGTCTGGCTCGAAACAATTTCACCAGGAAAAGTGAGGAAGATTAGTGGTTTTACCTGCTTGAAAAAATACAGAGAATAATTAAAATAGCAGGCTTAATTCTGCAAGAAGCTATAACATCTTACATTCATATGGTTTCATGCATTTATTATAAGAAAGTCAGATATTCAGAGAAAGTTACAAGCTGAAATTGACTCTGTGCTTGGGCGAGACAGTGATCCATCCTTATCGGACCGGGCTATGTAGGTATTTATTTTTTCCGCAATATGATTTATTTAGGCAAATAGAGACTTACCATCATTTGGAATATTTTAGAATGCCATACACTGAAGCTCTCATTCTGGAAACACTTCAACTGTCAACAATGGGGCCTATGGGAGTTCCTCATGAGCTTTTTGATGATATAAACTTTCACGAGTACAAATTATCAAAAGGAATGATTTTGATACCGAACCTGTATCACATTCATCACGACCCTGAGATTTGGGTCCACAAGATTTGGGCCCACAAGAATTCCGTACAGACATGTTCCAGAACGATGACGGTGATAGATTAAAGAATTCTCTGGTTCCTTTTCAAGCTGGAAAGAGGCAATGTCTTGGAGAGGACCCTGGCAAAAGACACAATGTTTCTGTTTGTTGCGAAATTGTTTCAGCAGTTTGATATGAGCCCTGAACCAGGTATTCCAATCAGCAATTGCACTACAGCCAACAACATTAGGATTAGTCATTACTCCTAGATAATTATTTGGTCATTTATATATGTTGCCATTTGTCATGCTTTGTGTCGATAGCATGTGCATATATATCGATACCGATAAGCTTGACTCGGTTTAGCACTGCAAAATAATTTTTTAACACAGTAATAAAATTATTAATAAAATAGCATATTGAGTTCTCACAAGGTACACTCTCGGGGTGTAAGGCGAGTTAAGAGTTCTAAACGGTCAATTCTGGACCATATTTTTATCTAGATTTCAAATTCGCAACCCATTTGGTGTAAAACTGCCTTCTTCATTGTCATTTGGACAACTGTTCTTATTAAGACTGTTGCAAAGAAAAGTAAAAATTGTGTGTATGTAAAGGTAAAAGACTTTTTTAAGAAAAAGAAAGGTATGAAGAGTTTTTTATTTTCATTAAATTTTTCAATAAAGTTCATTCTCAAATATATTGTTATAAATCAATGTTGTTTTTGAGAACGTCAATGTCTCACGATGTTTGCCACTATAGGTTGACAATCAGCAGCTCAACAATAATCATATGTAGTGTGTAACGCTTCAACCAACTTTCAGCCAAAAGCGACTGATAATAAGAAATCCGGTGATAGCCTACAGTGGAAATTAATATTTCGATGCGTCCAAATATCAGCTAGACTCCCATCTTTCATAGCGAGAACCTCGGCTTCCTGCACGAAACACAGCCGACATCTGTTTATCGTTGAACGACGCGACAACCCGTAATGGCATACATTGTGAGGTGTGGGAGTGTCAGAAGCAACACTATACGTGTTTTACATAAATTATTTATGAGAGTAGGCTTTAAATTTTAAAAAATAAAGAAATTCTGACAGAGACAAACTGAATATTCATTTTACTATATATACACAAATTGCTTACTTCTCTATGCAGCTGTCTTAATAGTAAAAGTCGTCCAAATGGCAATGAAGAAGGCAGTTTTACAGCAAATGGTTTGTGAATTTGAAATGTAGACGAAAATTTGGTCCAGAATTCACCATTTAAAACTCTTAACTCGCCTTACACCTCAAGAGTGTACCTTGTCAGTTAATTTACCAGATCGACAACCCGAAATACTATTTTTTGAGTTAAGTTTAAGAATAGAACTGAAGGCAAGAAAAGTGAACTCATACAAAATAATGAATGTCTTAGACGATGATTTTATAATTCGAGTACTTACAGTGCGTTATCACTTTAGAAAGGTTCAAGCGGTTTTAATCATGCAGTTGTTTTTATCAAGATTCCTATTTGTTGGATAAAGATATGGTTTCCTACAAATATTTTCAGGATAAGATTTGATGTACGTACCTAATAATTACAGCATCATAAATTCGTTCATACATTAATTTGTATTTTTCATTCCGTGGAAGATATACAAGCAAAAAAATTATTTTATGTAATGCCGACATAGCAAATTGATGGATACTTTCCTACTCCAGTTAAGCTGGAACGTAAAAAATTAAAATCTCTGCTGATATTCAGCTCACTTACTTCTGTATTCGAATTGCACGCGAAAAAATCTTTGAATTTGATATAGGATAACGCCATTCATTGAATAACCTGATTAATCTTGTGGTTTATTTCAGCAGGTTTCTGTGATTACTCAAATTACTCCAATGTCCCGGAAAGGTATCATATTCAATTGTACGAATGGGAGATATATTTTGTATATATTTTGTAAACAAATTCAAATTTACCTATAAAGCATGTTGGTTATGAAATGCAATTTAAGGGATAATTAATATTGCGACAAATATTTTTTGATTCATAAGTCATTCGTTATTAGTCAAATAAAATTGTCATACTGAAAAATAAATTATGTGACCGCAAACCATACCCGTGGTCCTGTCCTGAAGTAGTATTTAGTTTCATCTAATTTTCCTTATCAAACTTCAACGTCATCCTTGAATATTATTTCTATACGCATAGTTTTCTGCAGAATTAGATTAGCACCAAGTGGAAAAGTAAGTGGAAGTCATTAATAACTTCATCATTTGAAAGAAACAGGTGAAAATTGGAATTGTTTTCGTGAAGTATTTTTTATCGCATTTTCAGATTGCTATAATGTATGTTGTAATACCCTTAAATTTCGCCAGCTACACTACACATTTCGTTTGCTCGAATACGTAAATAAAATAATATTAGTATCGACCATTCGTGAATAATTTCTGCATGTTAACAGGACGCTGAAATACACTTTTTTTATTAAATTCTAAACCTGAGAATTGAGGGGCTGTTGATTTGTAAATGTAAATTGATAGACTTGGGATGAGATGAGGTGTGGCAAAGACAAACCAGTGACGGAACTATTTAGTCCCTTAGTTGGAGTGTGCAATTCAAATGCTTTTATAATTATTGATTGGAATACATGCGGGATATTATTGGAGTACCAGTCATGTAAATGTATTACAGCATTAATCTGAAAATGTGAATAACTTTGTATTTTAGTTGTGGCACCATATGGGGTTTAAGATTTTGAACTTCAGTTTCATTAATTATTTAATGATTCTGTATAAAAGTTGCTTTTTTCATGCGTCTAATTCCATCTTTTCGGATTATTACCTCGGTTCATACGTTTCAATACTTACAACATTTGAAGCGTCCCATGACACATACATTATATTGAACCATCTAACCCAAACCAAAATCCAAAAAATCAACAATATTATTTTTCTTGGTGGTTTAGAGGAACAAACTGTTCAAATATATGATCTCAGTGGCTGCGACTGTAACGTCATCCATACCTAATACAGTTGTGTTTTTTATTGCGAAACTGTAAAAAATATGACGTGGGAACAAAAACGTGCAAGAAGTAATGATTTTGTTGAGTATTCTTTGTCTTCTCGTCCAGTCAAGTGCGTTAATGATACACGTGCACTTCTTGCAAGATGAATTGTTCCCAATAACTTTTGTGGTTGTTGCAAAACCAGTTTTCATCTGTTATAAAACCAACTAATTGCAGAAATATGAAACAAGATTTGCCTCAAACAAAAGAATCGTAGCTTTGTTACTCTTTAAAGAGCTGCTCGTGTTGTAACATCTTTGGTATTAAAATTGTGGTGCTCGTTCCTGAAAGCCTAATAAAAATGGAAAACTTTATTATTTTAGAAGAACTAAGAAATTTTCCGTCCTTCCTGCTACTATTCCTAGCAGCTCTACTGACAGCGTATTATATTTTTAAAAGGACAAATCTAAATACGCCTCAACTGCCACCTGGGCCGAGAGGGTTACCACTTCTGGGTAATCTACTCGGAATCGTGAAGGATCCCCACTTGAAAATGAGTCAGTGGGCAAAACAGTACGGAAGCCTATTTACAATTTACCTTGCCCAGAGACCCACACTTGTCGTGAGCGATGCAAAACTACAAAAGGAATTATTTGGAAGTATGGCCGCCACTGGAAAATTCAAAACCGACACATTTCTGCTGATTAGCCAAGGTCCTTACGGAATTTTGAACACACATGGAAATATGTGGGCTGAGCTTCGCCTATTTTGTATGAAAAGTTTGAAGGAGTTGGGATTTGGACAGAGTAGCTTAATGGAACCCCGCATTTTAGATGAAGCTCGAGAAGTGTGTGAGTGGATCAGAGAAAAACGCAAATCTTGTGAAATTGTGCATTTGAACCATGTACTAAATCATGCAACAGTTAACGCCCTGTGGACACTGGTCACAGGAGAAAGATTCACATTGGACGATTCAGAAATGGCAAATGTACTGAATCGGTGGATGCATGGCATGCAGTACACGATGAAAACGGGACTTGGATTGTTTCCCTGGTTGAAAAATATTTCCCCAAAACTATCCGGTTATGAGGAATATGACCAGGCTTGCAAAGAAATGCAGAATTTTATTGAGAAAGAATTTCTGGAGCACAAACGGAATTTTGTGGAAGGGAACACTAGTAACCTGATAGATATGTATATTGAACATATGGCAAAAATTAATGGCGAGAATAAAGAAAATAGTAGCTTTTTCGGAGAGGATGGATGGATAAACAGTGTGAGTTCTGTGGTGGAGTTATTTGTTGGCGCTGGAAATTCCACGGCAATTATAATCACTTGGGCGTCGATTTATTTAAGTTTGAATTTGGAAGTTCAGTAAAAGATGCAAAATGAGATAGAAGAGGTGGTTGGAAAAGAGAGAGATCCAACATTAACGGATAGAGCAAGGTATACATAAATGAAATTATATTTTCAGTATTTTGAAAATTTTTATTTATAATTTTTATTTATAATTTTTTCATAGCATGCCATACACCGAAGCTGTAATCCTGGAAACACTTCGAATTTCTTCCATAACACCGTTAGGAGTTTGGCACGAGCTTATTGAAGACGTTAAATTTCAAGGATACGATTTACAAAAGGGACTCATTTTGATGGCAAATGTGTATCATATTCATCACGATCCAGAAGTGTGGGGCGACCCGGAAGAGTTTCGCCCAGAAAGATTTTTAGAAGATGATGGTGAAAAGCTGAAAGGTTGCATTCTTGCATTCCAACCTGGAAAAAGACAATGTCTTGGGGAGGCCTTGGCAAAAGATGCTTTGTTCCTCTTTATGGCAAAATTATTTCAACAATTTCATGTCAGTCCGGATACAAACATTTCACGAAACGATTATTTAAAACAGGATGTTGGAATTATTATCTTGCCTAAGTGTTCTGGAATTGTGATAAATTCTAGGATTTAATTGTTTGCTATTGAAAGATATTTGGTTGTGTAATTATTTGTCATATGGAAATAAAAATTATGGTGCCACACACACTTAGTACTGGCCTGATGCAGAAGCGTCATTTCATTTTCCCTGTCTTTCTTCGAAGTTTTTCTCAGATTTCTCGAACAATTACAATTACATGAATATGTAATTCAAATATTATTTTAAAAATTTTTCACGTGTGTCGCCATTCCAATTAAAACCCAGTGGCTTACGTACATAACATTGTGGAATGAATACCAGATCAATGATTACATTAAACGTTAATTTATACAATAAACTTAGCTCATTTCATATATTTGAATAGTCTTCGTCTATCCAGTAATTTTCTACTTTTTAGAGCAAAAAATCAAGTACCATAAGGAGAAAAGCTTGCATGACTTTGGAGCTTGTTTTCTGGTCACTTGTACCATCCCAAACCTGCGAATTTGTGGCAAGCTTCTCTGATTCACTTTGATGGACGATGGAGGAAAACATTGCACTATAATTGGCAAGCCATGTAGGATAATTACATACATATATATTCCACCTTCGAAATGTTACGTGTTTATTTTTGCCATACCACACCCCATACCATACCACATGGACTGAGATGAATACCTACATATGTATGTACAAGTAGCAAGACACATAATTATATTGGGTTCATCTTGGCATCTTATCCGTTTCATACTGCATATACCCTTCTGCAGTTGCGTGTACCCAAATAATTCTATAGTATACAAGGAGACTTTTAAAGAGGGACAGATTAGAAATCTGATTGATGCGTATATTGAGCATATGGAAAAAGTTAATAATAGTAAGGATGGAGAAAAGAAGTAGCTTTCACGGGGGAAAAGGATGGCTTCATAGTGTGACTACAACAGTTGAATTATTTATTGCTGGAGGGGAAACCATAGCAAATAGTTTAAATTGGGGTGGAATATATTTAAGCTGTCATGAGAATATTCAGAAAAAATTAAAAAGTGGAATAGGTCAAGGGGTTGGAAAGGACAGAAATCAATCTCTATTGGACAGACAAAGGTAAAAACATATTCGTTTATTTAAAAAAATTGCTGTAGTTTTAATTTACAATTTTATTTTAAAACAGAATGCCAAACACTGAAGCAGTGATTCTGGAAACGCTTTGCCAATCCTCCATCGCCATACTCGGAGTTCCACATGAGCTTCATGAAGATATTACGTTTCACGAGTATATATTACCAAAGGGACTGATTTTAATGCCAAATTTGTACTGTATTCATCACGACCCTGAGATCTGGGGAGATCCGGAAAATGTTTGTCCGGAAAGATTTCTTGTCACGCGCACACACACTGTGTGCACGCACACACACTGTGTGCACGCACACACACCTATCACAATCCTAACCCGGTCATACCTCAAATGATTTCTCAACATTGATGGATTGTCATTCAAGTCCCTCCATTTTATTCATTTTGGCATGACAAATCTTACCAGGAAAAAGATAGCAGATTACTGGATAATGTTACAGGCACACAAGTTAGCAATAAAAAAATTTCAGAACTTTTTTATGCCAGTAGCTTCTACTTACATAAAATAGTTATTCAACAGATAAATTTTTATTAAATAATGGACATTGATGAAATCTGGCAACTTTGTATATTGAAATACCCCATTGAAATCAAATTTAAGGTCGTCTAAATTGCACAGTAACAAAACTTTTTGTGTTGATTCAATTATTTACATAAGAAGCAGACTAGATGGGTTTATAGTATAAACTTTATACTCTGTTGAACTCCATGTTTTTTCAGGGCGATTATGTTTACCTAGATGGACCATGTATACAAGAAACGTTATTGCACTAGGAAAACATTACATATCATGTGACGACATTAAGAGGCAATTGGGAATCCATCTAACGTATAATAAATTGGAGCATTTTTCAAAAACAAGTTATGTGACGTCATATTATTTCAAAAGTTCCTACGAACTACAAAAAAATAAGCGGAAGTATTTACAGCAGTGTATGCAAAATCTTAAATCCATCTGTTACTATATTTTTTATTGAATCCGTAGTGAATAATCGCATAGTATTTCTTTTTCGATACACGCATATGCTTTCAAAAACAACATGAGTAGAAATTTACGTAGTTCTAGTACTGAATGCCCTATAGTGTTATTAATTAAAATATTATGAATCATGCATGTTACAAATTTTTGTGTGAATCAATTCATCGAAATAGCAAACCTGTAACACATCAGCTGCTTATATTCAATGCATACATATAGGTTCATATTATATCATTTCTTCCGAATTAGTTGCAGCTTAACTTGGTAAGCAATTCCATAATCAAAATCTAACATGTTGCGTGTCAGTCAAAAACAAACTGAGAAAAAATGCAATCACCATCAGCTATATCATAACAAATTTCAATTGATTAATTTGTCGGGGAAGGGTTTTAAAGATATTAACGATTTGAATTTATTTAAGAAATCAATTTTAAGCCATTTTTCGCAATATAAGGTAAGCTCCATACCAGCCAAACTGAAGACTGGACAATCATAATATTCTAGAATTTATTGATTTTGTAGTTTGGGAGTGATTAATTTGTACAAATTTTAATTTAATGATGTGAAATGTAAATCATAACAACAATGATGTTTTGAACTGACATATATATTTTGTTTAAATTTTTATGATGAATAAATTTTACATGAAAACAAATGAAATTTTTAATAATTTTGACATGTGACAAATTTCTGAAAATTGATGACACTAGCCAAGCGGTAAACTTTCCATGTCCACATTCATTTTAATATTCTCTACTTTAGATCGTAAAACAAATAATATACTGCTATGTGTAACCATTAAAATAATTTCTCTACATTTCCAACTTCATTTAATTTTGGTATACTACTACCAAAGATTCCTTATTACAATAGTCAAAATTATTTCGCAAAATACAAGTCCATATCAAGTACTGTATAATTATCTTTTAGTAATGACTAATGCTGACTGAGACGGTAACAGTCCAAATCCCATATCTCCTTTGAAATAGTCCTCAATTGGAATACCTGGTGCAGGGTTCATATTAAACTGCTGAAACAATTTGACAACAAACAAGAACAGTGAGTCCTTTGCCATTGGTTCTCCAAGACATTGTCGCTTTCCAGCTTGAAAAGGCACAAGATAACTTTTAAGCCTTTCACCATCATCACCTAATGATACAAGTTTGGTATCAAAATCAAGCCTTTTGGCAATCTGTACTCGTGAAAAGAAATGTCCTCTAAAAGCTCATGAGGAATTCCGATTGGCGCTATCGTCGATAGTCGAAGTGCTTCTAAAATCACAGCGTCAGTGTATGGCATCCTATATTAATAAAATCAAAGAAATTATTGGAAACGATAAATCCATCACTCTTTAAGTTAATTTGTCCCATTAGCAGTGAAATTACCTTTGTCTATCAGACAATGCAGGATCTCTGTCAGGTCCAAGCACCAAGTCAATCTCGGCTTGCAACTTTCTCTGAATTTCTCTCCGACAGCTTAGAAAATTTGCTGCCCAGGTCAAAGTCAATGAAACGGTTTCTCCACCAGTAATAAACAATTCAGCGATGGAAGACATGCTATTTATCCACCCTTCATTTCCAACAAAGCTACTTTTTCTCCGATCCACACTGTTATTCATTTTGTTCATATGTGCGATATACATGTCTGTCAGATTTCTTTCCTTTCCCTCTTCATATGTCGCCTTGTGATCCCCAAACAATTTTTCAACAAAATCGTGAATACTTTTACAAGCCTTGGTGTGCTCCACATAACCAGATAAATTAGGCGCAATGTATTTCAACCAGCTACACAAACCTAGCCCTGTTTTCATAGTATTCTGAGATGTCGTTACATAATTTTTAATAAGCTTTCCCATTTCAGAGTCTCCTAGTTTAAATCCTTCTCCAGTGACAAGGGTCCATAAAGAGTTAATCGCGCCAGTAAACAGAATTGGTTCCAAATGAATAAATTTGTGGTCACTTTTACTGATTTCTGAACGAATCCAATTGCATACTTTTTCCACTTCGTTTAAGATTAACGGCTCCATTGATCTAACTTGGCCAAACCCTAATTCTTTAAGGTGTTTTGTAGCAAACTGTCTTTGTTCAAGCCACACTTTTCCTTCCGTGTTCAAAATCCCGTGTTCACCATGACTAAGCACTAGGAGAGTTTCAGTTTTGAATTTTCCAGTGGATGCCATTGTGCCAAATATTTGCTTCAACAATTTCACATCATTAACCACAAGAGCCTTTTTGTGGAGAATGCTGATTGTGTACAGATTACCGTGCTTGCTTGCCCATTCGGATAATTTTAGGTGGGAATCCTTTATCATTCCAAAGATATTTCCCACAAGTGGTAGTCCCCTTGGTCCAGGGGGCAGCTTAAACTTACTCCATTTTATAGCTGTTTGAATGTATTTAGCGACGCAGAGCGTTCCGAAAGTAATGAAAAATAATAATGTGAGGGAATAAAACTTTCCCATTTGAAATATATTTGTTTCCAGCATTTTTATTTTTCCGTGTGAACAATAAATGGGATATGCTGGTTATTTAGATGCTTCAACTTTGGTTGCTTCTGGATTACTGGACCGAGAAGAATTTCTTAAACAAAAATGACTCTGAATAAATAATTTTTTTTATTCGGAATATTTTTGAGCTCTTATAACTACAAGTTAACCCTTGGATTATTTATGGTGTGGAGGACCGAATGAATGGATAAAAGTTAAAATAAAAGGTGTGTACATTCGCTGGCAATAAAAACTAACAGTCGCCAGGAAAGTTATGAAATTACTTACTTGCTTACAGGAAACGCTTTGTGATAATGGTAAATTATATTATGATCATTTATAGTTGTGTTGGTTTAGGCAATACCCTGAGCATCTTGTTTTTGAAAGGATAAGATAAGGCGAAGGAAAAAAATGTGTACGGAATTACGCAATACGTAAAATTAAACACAACAGATAGTAGAAATTATGGATTAAATTTGATGGATTTATGTTTGTATGAAACTTTCTGCAATCGACAGAGCAATAAATTTTTGTACCGGTCATTTAACTAACCAAAACTAATCATAATCAGATTTCATTTTATTGTTATTGACCATTACGTACATGATCATAATAATAGTCATAAATATAAATCACTATGCTGTTTATTCAGTCGTGTATATTTAAGTAAACAAATCAATTTATTTATCACGGATGTAATGATGACACCTTCACTAGTTTCACCTTCAAAAGAAAAAAATTACCTTGCAGTAATAATCAATCCTGACGTTATTGGCAACAGTGCAGTTACATATCTCCTTTGAAATAGATTGAGCAACATTTTTTGGCCGTGACCCGGGTTGGACATCAT